>JAPDSC010051303.1:24387-41371 GCA_026290005.1 Latrodectus geometricus | reverse complement strand
ATATATATATATATATATATATATATATATATATATATATATATATAATATATATATAATTCCAATTTAGAATTACTAAACTGAGATAAATTTATGAATAAAATAGCTTGAATTTCTGTAAACTATAACTAAAAATTTCTGTTGCACGATGCCAATAGATTCAAAAACCATCAAGCAAATAAAACTATGTTAACAAATAATTTTTTCTTACTTCAATGCGTGTTTAAAATTAATTAAAGCACAGCGTTCATAGATATATAAATACATAGCATTATATTAACACTTCAAATAAGTATTTTAATGATTTAACCTCATACATTCCTACCACCTTCATGTGATCAGTTACATAGTATATATGTAACACATTTTGATGCTAAAACAAAATAAATTTGGAATCATTGAAAAAATTTTATTAAAATTTTCAAATAAAACAATTTATGATGATACAGCACTACCTGTTATTTAGAAAATACTTTCAAAAATTTCTTTATTCTCATATTTTACATTATATATCTGCCTGAAAATCGAAAATAAAGAGCTAACTGGCTATGGGCAGTGTGTGAGAGGAGTTATTTAATTTACTTATATAATATTGATGTAAAAAGATAAAATTGTCAATTTTAAAAAAACTTATTATTTGTGTTCTGAATTTAAACTTTATCTAAAATAGTAAGCTACGGACACAAAAATAATAATAAAATAAATACAATTTAGTTACACGCAATGAAAAATTTCACAATTACTGAACAGAAATAGTGATAACACTACGTAAAATAATAAAACAAAAAGTATTTTTTAAATAAGCAGTGCAAATAATTATGTGTCCATAACTCGTGCTATAAAAACTTCAGTGGTAAACATTCTTGAGTAGGACATAGGACTACTCCTTCTGAAGATACAGGCTCGGCAGTGACGATTCATACTTGCAACCAGGTGGTCATTAACTCTTTGAGGGATCTATGCCGTTTTTCGAAGAATACATGTTCTAAATTATTAAGGCTTAAAGCAGATCGAAGCAAAATGACATCTCTTGAGCATGTCTACGACATGCTCTTTTGGTTATAGTCGGCGTGACCTGGATATTCCAGCCGGAGCAGTGTTTCACGTTCTACTAATTTAGTTGACAACGCGAGTTCTATATACTCATGTAACAAATTCTATATACTCACGTGTTTATCACCAAAAAATGCGGCATCAAGAGTCATGGCTATCAAGTATGAAGCAACATGTTACTCTACACATACTAATTTGTGTTAGATTTGATTTACAATTGAAGCAATGGTTATATTTATAAATCAAACGGAAAGATACTCTATGCTATTAATACTGATATATATATTATTAAAGTAGGGAATATAAATGATATAAAAAATATATGAATAGGCATTTACCATTGGAAAATGATTTCATTTTGTTGATTCAGTTCTTATTTTCATATTTTCTTTTTTTCATATTTTCTTTTTATATTTTATATTCTAATCTAGTATGATTTCATTTATTTTGGCATTCTCACAGATGACTGATAAATCATTAAAAATTCTAATGATAAATTACAATTATAAATATGTAGAAAAATTCATTAAAAAAGTATAAAAAATACCTTTTAAATTTATTAAAATAATTTCTATAACATAACAATATTCATTAAAATATTTACTTACGCATTCCATAGTCACTTATTAAAGTCATCTTGAAAAACGTAGGTATCATGTTTGGATATCTAAAGAGTTGCAGGAATTATTCCTTATATAGTTAAGGAATTAATAACCGAAGGCTAACCAATGAGAATAAATTTCGCAACCAATGGAAAGAAGAGGAGAAATCTTATAACTAAACATAAAAATATCATAAAATTTTGTTTCGAAAACAAATGTTTGTTTATTGAAAGTCTTGATTTTATTGCAATTTAATATTTACTTAATTTTAATTTTACTCATAAACTTCACCGCTTTTACTAATAAACTTCAGTGGCCTTAAAATTTCATCAATAATTCAATATCCTACTTAAATTCACTTATTTTATCAGATTGTTTCTGATATATTATTATAAATATTAATCTGTAAATATTAATTAAAAATATCAATTTAATTAATAAATATCAATTTATAAAATTTTCAAAAAATGCATTTATTTTATATCAAATTGCTGATACATTAAAATTAATATATGTACAGCACAGTAAAGGCATAAAATTTGATAAATGAATAGTGATTGTTGTAAATAATAATACTTTTCGAACCAAATGTCTGAATCAGTAAAGGCAAAATAAAACCAATTTCTTATCTTAATAAATTTCTTTATTTGATATTTATTGTTAGCTTAGGTATTCAAAACTAATTTGCAATAGATATAAATATAATATAGATGCACATAAAATAATATCTATGGATATCAAAAAAAAAAACCGTCACGTCTGAGTTCTTCTTCTGATGATTATTCTATTGCAGAGATTATTAAAATTTCCTTACACCTAATGAAACTCACTAATTCGGTTGTAGGAAGCTTCAGAGGTCGCATAACTGGACCATAAGCTTCTTCAGCTGGCCATGGTTTAAAATTATGTAATAGTGGTGAGTGTTTAATGGATTCGGTTGGTGGAAATGTTACCCGAAACGGACTTAAGAAGAAAAAAAACTTTTAAATTGTAGGTAAGAGTTCTTAAAATGACAATGGACAAAACAGGATATATCATTTATAAACAGAATATTGAGGTTGTATAACCTTGTCAATGGCTGAAATAACCTTGTCATAAAAAGCTTCTGTCTCATAATCAGAAGATAGCAGATTTAATACTTGACTCAGAAGTTAATTCTCGTCTTATGAATCTTACACAAATAGAGTCCACTCTTCCTTTCTATGAATGGTATGGAGTTTGGGGGAGTATGAAATTAAGTGCTGATATCGTCATCTGACTGTTATGAAAATATATTGCAATAAATTGCATAGATTTTTTTATGTTTTATATAATCAAATGGTAATTTGTTTATTTTAAAATAACAGTGTTTGAACGAAAATGGATCTTCTTTTGTGAGTGACTAGATTTCCTAATAATATATTCTAATTTTTTAAGTTGATTCAATCTTGTCTTGAAGAAGAAAAGACCACCAATTTAATAAATCAGAAATGTGTGTGAATCAAATTTTTATCGTAATGTTAACTTCAGGAACAAATAATCTCTCTTTACTGGCACAGTCTAGCCACATTAATGTGACTGTGAAAGTCAGACTGTTAACTGGAAGAGAACTTTTGATTTCGTTTTTTGCCAGGAGTAGAGACACTGAGACGAGACAATTGAGTCGTGTCGAAATGAGGAGAACGGTGCAGTTGGTTCTGTTTCTTGGGGGTAGCGGAAGTCCGCTCCCGGTCGTTGTGAAACTAAATGTCTTTAAAAATGTCTAGATAAATGTCTGAATTCATTGTTTGTGTGTTAATGTGAAATAAATGTTTCGTGTACCAATAATTTGTTTTGTGTTATTCGACTATCCTGGAAACGACAGAATCGTGAGAACATCACAGTGACTACTACGTACTTTCAACTTCTCCGTTAAATAACTAACCACAGAAGTCAAGTAGCAGAACAACGCAATTGAGCATATATAATGGTGTGAAAGGACTGCGGAAAAACTTGCAACCATTGGCGCAATGCAGAAACATAATGATTTATCAGAAATGCATGGAAAAATGAGACAGCCCAAAATGAGTGATGTGGCAAATGTGGTGTACCATGGGCCATAGATAACAGACATGAATGATGGTCGGGCGAATAGACGTGCTACCGTTGAGCAACTGACAGCCTAGATGAACCACGAAACTAATAGTGCCTCCACAGTTATTGTTCAGTTAACGTTTCTGCATCTTGGCCTCCGAAGAAGACACTTGGTTCAGGTACCTATGGTAACTGCCGTTCATTGGCAACGAAAGCTGAAGTATGAACGCGAGTACCTTAACTGAACTTCCATTGATTGCCAATAGATAGCGTTTTCTTCAAAATTACGTTTTATGTCTTATCAACAGATGGATCTTGACGTATACGACGTGAAACTTCTGAAAGCAAACGTTCTACAACTACTGTCAGAACGGTCCAGGCTGGTACATTATTGTCTGGGGATTGATTGTTTTCTTGGAATTCTCTGGATTCACTCATCATTCTGGAGGCACGATGGATGAATACAAGTACGCATCTGTTGTTTCAGATTATGCCCACCACTATATGCGTATTGTTTTTCCTCAGAATGATGGCATTTACCTGTAGGACATTGCGAGAAGCTATACTGTTGGCAGAGTACTTATGTAGACCGATGAGTACCAGGATCATTTTACCATTCTTTCCTGACAAGCAAACTCAATTGATTTAAACCCAATCGAGAATCTGCAAGACCATCTCGATAGGATAGTTCGAGACATGAATACTCATCTCGTACTCTAACGCACACAACTGGCCACAACGCTGGAGTCTCATGGCGCACATCTTCAGGAACCTACTTGCCTCTCTTCCTGTAGATCTCGGAGCAGATCGTTCTGAGAAAGGTGGTTATTCTGGATTTTGACAGGTGATCATGTTAATGTGACTAAACTGCGTATATCCAATGAAATATAATGTTAGAAGCATGGCTATTTCTCAACCACTGTTTCAAACTGACTGTTTCCATTTACTTTTATGCTTCTATACATAGATTTTATTTTTATAATAGAGTAAGTAAAAACAGTATTCATTTCTAAAAATGAAGTAGTACCTCTTAATATGACAGATAAAGACACGTATATGTATCATTTTTATGTTTACCTGCTTCTTCTTCAGTGACAGACACACAAAAACAATAATTTTCATTCTAACAAGCTGTAGTTCTACCTAATTTTTAACATTATTCGGGAGGAATTGTAATCCATTTCACTAATTCTGGATACATAATGTAGCTGTACTTTTTTCAAAAGCTGTTAAAGGGCACTTCCTAAAGATACCAAAACGTCACATTGTATTCAGTGTAGCTTTTTTAGACCAAACAATTCCATATTGACTCAAACAATACATTCATAAATATCTTGGAATGATAAACCACAATTCTTAATGCTTGTTATTCCAGTAGAATCGAATTCAGACTCGGACAAAGAAGAGTTTCTCCATACACGAGACAAAACATAACTTTAATAACAATATAAACAAACTTAAGGGAACACCGTGGACTCAAAACTAATTTATCAATTTTATTCTTATTTTCTCGAAATTTGTAAAAATATTTAGCACATATATTCGTCTTAAAGGATGTTATTTAAAATTAAAATATGAGTTAGAAAATAATTTATGGCACTTAATGTACTTAAAATATACGATAAATGTTGTAAAATATTGAAAAAAATAGCCATGCAGCTGCTTGAATACAGAAATATTTCAATATATATATATATATATATATATATACGAAGGATGTAGGCTCTCCTAGGATTTTACCTCAGGAAAATTCTAATTTTACTGGAAAACCATAATTTTCATGAGAGGATACATCTAAAGAGTAGACACCACAATTACTGCATTACAAATTCCTTAGAAAACGAAAGAAGCAGATTTTATTCATATGAACATATACATATGCTATATAATCAGAAATATCATTCTGTAAATGGACAGATTCTGGAGCATTTACATCGGTAAAAGAAAAAAAAATTGTAAACTATTTTCTCGCGTACAGCTTTCTCAGCTTATTTTGAATCTACCTTTCAGCTTTCTGTATCTTGGAACTAATTGTATGCATTATCAAACAAACTATACTAAGTACTATTTAAGAAAATATTTAAAACAATTCTATGTAAATATATATGAATAAGTAGTTCTGAAAAGAACTGTTTTATAAATATGAAACAGCAAAAATAAATCCAAATTACGAAATCCAAATAGGATTGCAAGTTGTGAAATCAAAACAAAGGCAGCTGTGGAAAATCAACAAAATTAGGGTTGCCATACGAAATCTTAGAAATAATAAAACTACAAATGTGGTAAAAATGTAGCACAATCTGAAATCGGAATTTAGTAAACAATGATTTGAAAAATAGTTATTTTTCATGTTACGAGAGTTTATGAATGGACGTGGTTGTTTGTTTACAAACGACCAATTATTTAAAAATTTAATTAATTAATAATTTAACTTTTTATTATAAACACCAACTTAATATTAACCAAGTTTTGAATATTACTTTTTTGAAATACCTATACTCTCTCCCTTCATTGGAAATTAGTAGTTATTCATACCTACTGTCCTTGTGTTATATGTTTACGTTTTCGAGCAGACGTGAAAAAAGGGCTTGGCTCATTGCTTACATTATTAAAACACTAATAACTTGGTCTAAAAATATCTGAAAGAAAACTTTTTTTTTGCAAAGTGTAGAGGATGATTCATACTTTTTTATCGACAAAAAAAGAGGCTTTTTAGTGGATTTTGCACATTTTGATATCTTACTGTCTTATTAAAATGCTGTTAGGTTACGGATATCAAGGAACTCCCCATGGGGAGTTCCTCATTTACATACTTAATGTAGATTGTGACTTGTCAATTGATTAATGCTTATCTTGTTTGCTTGTTTTAGTGTAGTGCTTATTTATCTCTATATAATATAAATTTGTCTATTTTGTTAAAATTTAATATTTTTATTATTATAGTTATTAAACTATTAAAAAATTAATTATAAAATTTTGACAGTTATTAAATATTTTTCGATATAAACTATAAGTGGCAGTCTAAGATTTATCACTAGCTGTTGAAAAAGACTCGTAGCTTATTAATAGAAAAGCAGCGTTCTGAGTGGAAAAAATAGGATTTGGGTTTCATCCTTTATTGAATAAAAGAATATGGATACTAACTTCTGCTTTTAACATGTGTAAGTAAAAGTTATGCTGAACAGTTTTTGGGATTTTCTCACTTCTCTAACACGTGAATACGGCCAGATTTTGCATAGTTTACTACTTGGTATCATAATAATTGAAAGTTGTACAATTTCAAAATGCATTACAAAGTAATTTACAATTTTTTTTAATGTAAATTTTTGGGGAATCTTGTTTTATTAAGAACTTTGAACCAGTTATTTGCCAATATTAAAATTTTTGTTTAATCATCAATTTATAATATATGACATTGATATTATCATTTAAGTACAAAATATAAATGTTTATTAACTAGAAATCATAATGCTGTTCAAAAACTTTGAAACACGATGCTTAAAAAAGGAGCAAAATTATGTTGCAAATGTCAAATATAGATTGAATATTAATGATATATTTTTATTATAATCAGCTGAGATGTGTTTGTCACTATACGGTCATTTTTCTGCATACGACAGATAATGAGAAGAGGACTAACAGTTAAAGAGAACCCTGAATCACTAAAATAACCATGCTTGAAATGGGAATCGAACTCAAGATCTGTTGAATAAGAGCTATAACCATTTGGCTGCCCAATCAGCGAAGCAATTGAGACTAATAGTTTTCTTGTGATGTAGATAATTTTAACAATATATCAATTTATCCTTAAACTTTATATAATTATTAAGAGTTATGTCATATATTACTACTGACTTTAGCGTCAAACAATCATTCAAAGTAATATTATACAAAATACAATAAGATTATATTATTTGGTCGTAAATTTTGTGGGAGAAATGATTTTAAGCATAGATTTTGAGCATGCGGAAGCAATTCCTTTTTGAAAACATTGTTACTAATAACCTATGCCTTAGAAACAATTATTTATTCTTAATAGAATATGCCTATGGATATTTCAAGCATAAATTCTATGCATTAGTGTCTCTGAAAAAAAATCAGAAAATTAATTAAAAAAAAATAAAATTATATTTCAACTCATACTTTATCAATAAATGTCAGAGGGTATTTTGTGTTGATATTTCTCAAAAATAAATAAATTTTTTAATTGGAATTTTAACCACATCTACGAATATAAATGTTATTTATTTCTGTGAAGAGATATTGCACACTTATTGTGCACATTATCGCTCATCTATTGGTGAATGATTGTTTCACATAAAAAGTTACACAACATTTTTACAGGTGAATTTGTCTATGAAACTTTTAACAATGGGAAAGTATAAAATAATATTTCATTCTATAATCATATGTATTACTATAAAATATGGGAAATCATCTTCCTTTTAAAAATAGATAGATTTAATATTATGTTAGAACAGTATTACTTATCTTATCAGTCAAAGACTAATAGTCGTAAATACGATAAGTCCTTTATTCTCTAAAACTGTACATAAGGTTTTAAATCTCTGTAAAATAAAAAGAACTACTTTGATATAACCTCCAAATCAGAAATTTAGCGATTTTTTTTCTCGCCAACCAAAATACCTGTTTTTGGCACCTTTTTTCTCGCCAAGATGGATTTTCACTAAATACAAATAATTAATGCATAAAAAAACTCAAAAATTGTACAAAATACAAGAAAATACTAAATTTGGCAACAACAAAAACCTAAAAGCTGAAAAAACATAAATTAACAACACCAAAATAAGAAACAGCAACCCTAAAAAGTCCGTATGGAGTGCAAGAATTGGCGCGTAATTTTTGGGTGGGGTATATCAAAGTTGTTCCAAATAAAATATCTTGATTGTAAGCATTATTTTAGAAAATTAATGCAAAATTTTCAATTAAATCTTTCAGTAAAAAATTTATAGATTATAAGCAAAGGATTACAATGAAAGCAAAACACTGCAAAAACATCTGATTAAAATGACTTAAGTATTTATCTTCATATACATTTATTATTAGAAATATGTATAATAACGAAAACACATACCAATTTAAAAATATACATCTTTTATTTTATAAAATTTAAAGTAAAGTAATTCATGAAAAAAGTCAAGGAGTGATGTGCAGAAAAATAACTTCCTAGAAACCTAAAGAAAAGCGGATAGGCAGACCACAAATGAGATGTGTAGATAATATGTCAAAATGGCTAATAAACATTGCTGTCAATAGGCGGAAGAGCGTAGCCTCGGTGAAATCAAGATGATGAAAACTGTCTTGGCTTGAAATCTTTTGTTATGAAGAGAAGAGGTGCATATCACACATTATTCATGTGAAAAGAAATGAAGAAAATGCAGATATAATTTTTCTGGTTTGAAAAGGTTGTTTTGATTATTTCATTTTCTATACCGGTTTTCGCTTATAATACTTTGTATAAGAATGGCAGCTTGCATTATATAAATTCTGAACATAAAGTATATAAAAAGCAACTTTGGTCTAATGTCTGAAAAGGATCTAGTTAGTTTACTACTCTAATACTTCCGACTTCTTTTTTCCCACGAGGTTTAATTGTGATGATCTGGAGAAGTGATTAATAAAATTGAGTAAAACAGTTACTTTGAGATCAATGAAAAATATGGCTGTAGCATTGTAAGGTGTCAAGAAGTACTTTTTGGCCTGGAGACCACAAAATATGTAATGAATCCAATAGAACACAAGTTAAACCAATCAGCATGAAACATTACAATTTTATTTATTTTAAATAACGCATTTGCAGTATTTTAACCTACCTAACACAAATAATGAATGGCTTTTGACCTGAATATTCTTCTCCCAAATTATGTGAACTATTCATGGCTATGAAATACTTTGCAGGAAAACGAAACATTAATCATTTCTTAAAATTTCAGCAAAACTCAAAATTTCATAAATTTTTCTTTCGCTTACCAAATGTTCTTTTCCCAAAAAGCTAACCACTTTAGACTCCAGCTCTTATCGTAAATGGAAAATAGTAAGAAGAATCTCTTTAGTGCTATAATATCATTTCAGATGAAATAATGTTTAATATAGAAATAGTTAAATTTTTATGCAGGATGACTTTCTTGTGGACAATGCAACACAAACAAAGTAAGTGCTGAATCATCATTCCGAAAAAACTGAATTATCAGGTACTATTTTCTTGTAGTTGACTCAAAGAATTGAAAAATCTTTCAGTCAAAGACACACAATATGAATTTAGTTTATCTGATAATATATTTAAATTACATTCAGCAGTGATATACTCCATTATATTTGGAAGATATTTCAAGAATTTGCTAATCGTACCAAAAAAATAAAAAAAGGATAGAATGTCTATTATAGGTTTCTTTAGCAGCTCGTTTATGTTTATTTTTCGCAATGATTTGTCCCAATTATTTATCTTTCAGTTTTTAATTAATTTTTTTTTTCTTTCAGTTTCCATCCAAGTGTATATGAAAGTCTTTATGATGAGGATTGAGATTCGAAACTACTGAAGTCCGATGACGTAATGGTAGCGTTTCGCGCTTCCAAAGCACTGATCTGAAGTTCCTCGGGTTGGACAAGGTACATTCTGTCTTTCATCCTTTCAGTGAATCTATAAAACTGAGAACCAAGCATGCTTGTACTCAGTTTTACATTTCAAAACACTTTGGGTTCCGTGTTAGGCTGACCACCTAACTGGGACAATGGGACATATCTTCCCACCCAGAGCTCTCGGTTGAGAAAATAAATATGGACATTGTATGTCTTTTCACCTATTTTTTATTTTATTTTATTTTTTATTTTATTTTATTTTTTTTTAGTTTAAAATATGAAGGTCTTGCACTTCTTACTTTCACTAAAATTTTGAAAAATGAAAATTTTAAATTGATCTTTTTTGCTTTTGTTTCTTTTTTGGTTTTTGAACTGGAAATAATTGAAATTTATTTTTTTCTATTGGCAGTGACATTTCACTTTTAGGTTACTTTTGTGGTAGAAAATTTTTTACACAACCATATATCACTTATTATATTTTATGGCAAATAAATTGCATGATTCTGAAATAGTTTTCGTACTGTACAAAGTTGCCTTTGCATCACCTATGTTCAAACAAAAAATTAGATCATTTCGACCATTGTTATTCTGGCATGTGGAACTTAAGCTACCTAATCATATAGTACTTACAAAAACCATAAAATGTCTGCAAATAATATCAAAATAAAGAAAAAACATCTTTTATCTGTATATTACTCAATGCCTAAGGCGTTAGCTCATTAAAAATCAAGTAAGTATTTAATGTAAAGCAAAGTATTTAAAATGTAATAAATCTGCCAGTTTAGGAAGTTTGAAGAGATTGATTTTTTAAAGCACATATTTTTATAAGTTTATCAAAATGTTCACTCAACATAATGTACTATAGTATATTGTTTGAATATCCTTTAATTGTAATGAATAAATAAAATTAATGAATATATATATGAATTGAGTGAAAACAAATTAATTAAAAGTAAGATTGTAATAAAGTTCTGAATTTTTCCGTGGAAACAGGCTAAACTATAAACTATTTCTAATGATTAAGTAAAAGCTTTCTTTCAATAAATGAAATCTTTTAGAGTCAAACTAATATAAAGGAAACAGAAAGAGGAATTAAAAGTGATCATTGTTTATTTTAAATTTTAGTTTAGCGCGATAAATGTGTTGATTGCAAAATGCAGAACTTTAATTGATGATACTTACATGAACTCTTACAAGTATTGAATAAGCATAGCAACAGGTATATATCGTAAACCTAAAAAGAAAGCACAAATTTTAACTATATTTACTTATAGCTTTGGCAAACATTCAAAGTCATCAAATATTTATGCTCATTTCTCATAAAACTAGTTTAATGGATCTTTTGAAATAAAAATCATTGTTGTTTTAACCTTAAAAATATTAAAATGACAATAAAAATTCACTTCATATGAAATTCCTATCAATTGCTATAATATAGCTATAGATCACGCGAGCAGAATTGCAGGAATATAAGTATTAATAATTAAAATCGGAAATTATATTTTTATCCACTCAATCAGCTCTTGAATGAAGAAGTTACAAATACGTAGATAATAATATATCGATTATTTGGTTTTATATCATAAATAAAATATGACACTAGGGATAATAAGTTTCATATTTTATATATGATATAACACCAAAAATTCGATATATTAGGTTGGGGAAAAAGTAATCCATAATATTTTCGGTAGACGTCTGTAGTGATCGCTATCTCGTGAGGTATCTATCGAACAATTTCAGATTTATGCTCGTTGGAAAGGTGACATTTGACACTAAAATATCCTCTTGCGGTTTTTGTTTGATTAATTCAGTTACGAGTACAAGGTTTTAAAAATGGAAGACAACAAACAGAAAATTCGATACATTTTCGTTTCTCTCTTGTATCGGCGAAAAAGATATCCGGGTGGCTAAAAATGTGAAAGGTGTTTGTCGTCCTATATAAGACTGTAACAACCAGTTACGTACAATTTTTGTTTCGTCGATACCGTTCGAGTTATTTTTGATGTTAGAGATGCACCTCGCATGTGGATACAGCATCGTCGAAAATGTCTATAAAATATCAAAAATGATCGAAGTTACCGCATGTCAGCAGTCGTAACGCGCAAGATCTAAAAATCTACATGAAAGCTGTTTTAAGCCTTTGTACAAAGTGAATCTAAAAGAAGTTACATAAAGTTCACGTAAAAATAATGGATTTCTTTTTCCCCAACCATATGATAATGATAATATATCGAATTTTTGGTGTTATATCATAAATAAAATATGAAACTATGGATAATAAGGTATGAATGCTCTAAATAATATTATCGATGCACAAGCATCCAAATTTTACGGGATAGTTTGCTCAAGGAGACTTTTACAGAGCTAGAAATGATTAATATTCAGTATATAGAGAACGAATAACAGAAGCTCTATAAAAGTTACTCTACCAGTAGGTAGAGACATTGGCCACACTCGATTTTATTACCTCTAATTAATGAACATTCACTATCTTACGAACTATAGCTGGAGCCTATATAACAAACCAGTAGGCACAAAGATAATTTTAATCCACATTTACGAACTAAAATTTTGAGAAACCTTTTCCATGAATTTATTTTTATACATATATAGTTTAATTTATTTTTTTCAATATTTTTTATTTTATGACTGAAACTTAAATTGACGTTTTTTCTCGTAATGCCGTCGAGTTCTAATCGGGTTTAATTTCAAGATTCGCATTTAAGTCTTGCTTCTTTTGATGAAATTTATTGGATTTTCTCTCAACTTTATCTAATTTCCTTGCTATGATTCATGGATCAAAGAATAATCAACAGCTTCTAGTGGATATATCGTAGGACACTGAACTCAAGTAGCCTAACGAAATTGGTATACTAAGTGCAATGAAATCTATGCTCGGAGTGATGTTGTGAAGGAAAGAGCATTTTAAGATATATATAGGCATTATAAAAGAAAACCATCGTAACTGAGTAAAGCAAAGAACATTTATTTAATGATTTTAGTGAAGAGGAGTTACTAAATCCATGAATATGTAGACAAAGAAAACCACTGGTGCTCAGAACTTCGCTTAAAGACATTTAAAAAAAATTCAAGTGTAATTTGTACATGTAAAAATCTGATACGAAAATTTGAAAAAATACATCTGGGAAAAGGCTGTATAATGTAATTAAACGATATGGCAAGAAGTGACTGAAACATGAGATTTAAACGTTGAAACACAAGTCAATGGTAAAAAAAAAATACTAAATAATGGAAAGTCAGAACAATCATTCGATTAACTGACACCCCATCTTATTCATGTATATCAACAATTAGATAATTGATTTGTACAAAAGAACATAATGAAGACAGAATTGTCAAATTATGTAACCAATTATCTGTGAATGTTATATCCATTCATTTTTGATTTGAATTAATGGTCGTTGAAGCATTATATTAGAAATTGTACTAACAAACAACATATAGTTTTCATGTCGTTTCTGACTTTTATTATGACACCGCGATGCGTTTGCATACATAATATGTTTAGAGACTACTTTCTAGGGAATTATAATAGAAAATTATTTTACTATGAGGTATGCAATATTATAACTGATACCGTATTGATTATTTTTACTTGAACTTCAGGGCTTTATTTAACATGTTTCTGATTTGTTTTGAGCAAATGGCTTAAAATTGTTTTAGGATCGATCTTTAGTTCCTATTGATGCTACGAATGATATGACGTCCACTTCAATGATTTCTATTATTTATCAACATTTTTTGATTACGGGCTTACTTGTATGAAGTGTATCATTAAAATCAGAAATACCTGAACGAAATCTACGAAATCATAACTGTACGTAATTGGCTATACAGGATCGATTTGATGAAGAACATGAACAATTTCAGCCATTGGCCTCAGAAGTTTTGATATAACTACAAGGTTAAATGGATAATAATTTGTTATATGAAAAAGTGGATGACAGGATATATAAAGCGCTTAAGCGAAATTTTAAAATAATCATTGAAAGTTTATATTAAAAATGTTTATGCATTTTAAGAAAATGAAATATAAATATGCCCAATAGATTTGATGAATGATGAGTAATCTATGTTAATGCCAAATTAGTAAAACCCGACCAGTCTTTTGTACCAGGAACAGGTACTCCAATTAGAAAAGGTGATACCAAGATTGATATACCAAGATTGACATCAATATTAAAATATTCAGTCAAAAAAAGTCATTAAATGCCATGAAGTTATGAAAATAGCGACGTGAAGTTCTCAAAGATCTCTGGGGGCTATGGTGAGATCTCGACGTGAAGTTCTCAAATTCTGAAGTAATAAAAATATAAAAAAATAAATACCATGAAGTTATGAAAATACATTTGCTGGTTTCTATGGTGGGATCTCGATGTAAAGTTCTTAAATTCTTAAAAAGAAATTCGTATAAAAATATTCGAAGTACATGAGAAAAAAAATTGCTTATTTTTCTGTATTTATTATTAAATGAAAATGTTTTACAGTTGAAATTAATTTTTCGATGCAGATCTTGATTTGACTGCATTTTGTACTGCACCATTTAGATGAATAAATGTAGTATTTGTGTTAATACTTTTACGTCACCTTTTCTTTATAGCTTGTTCAAACCAACCTTATTTTTAGAATTTTCCAGATATTTCTAAACTTTTCTGGTTTTCCCACATTTTAAAGTTCTTAAATTTTTGTAAGATGAACAGTAAAAATTATTTTCGATACAATAAAATATTGAAAATTGATTTTAAATTTTATATAATTGGTGTTGTCAGACATTAATTTGGCCAAAATGTTAAAAAATAAAAGTACAAAATTTGATATTGATTATTTGAAGGAATTCGATTGATTATTAAAATATGATTTTCAGAATTGACTCTTGAACCGAAGTTTTTTAATTGCGATTGTAAATAGATTTTAATTCTTTTGGCTGTATACCTTCTGCTTAAACGACTTTACTTCTGTTATGTTATACCTCAAAATTTTTTTTATGTATTTCAAGTTTTCTATTCCGTTTCTAATGGGCACAATCAAAATAAATTTTGAGGATGTTAAAAATTAAAATAATATTTTTAAAATTCCAATTTCCATTAATAAATTTCAAAAAATTCTTAAAATGTTTGAGAACATTTTAAAAGACATGTCGTCAACTCTTTGATTTCTAATTACACCTACCCGGTTATAATAAATTTTCCAGACAAAAATACTAATAAATTGTAATTTAAACTGAAATATAAGTAACAACTTTTTTTTAAACTTTAATTACTTAAATGGAAAACATAGAATCATTAAGATTTTTTAAATATTAATTTATAAATATTTTCAGGAGAAGTTGTTAAATCCTCCTTAGAAATTGCTATATGCATTTATCAAACTTTACAAAAGCTTCTTCAGAATCTTTACATTCTTTATGGTGCTTAATTTAAAAATCCCATTACTTGATTACAACAAACAAATGAAAATTTTAAAAATGGCCTACTGTCAAACATTTACAAAATTTTCTTTATTAATATAAATAGTAGAATTTAAAGTCGCAATAATAGCTATATATATATATATATATATATATATATATATATATATATATATTATAAAATTCAATACAAATAGAAAAAAGGCATAGGGACCAAGTCTACATCAGGAGGGCGATGGTTAACTATGCTCTTTTTAAATGGAAAATTCTTTTCTGACACGTGCGAAGGAATGTTCAATTATCACGGGAAAAAAATCAATCGTGCTGCAATGCGTCTGCCCAAAACATCCCACACAGGTTCTATGGAATTTAAATCAGAGGAGTATGCTAGCCAATCCTGCAGGTGAAAAAAAAAAACTCGAAACCAGTCAATAAGTGTCATTCCTCAGCAACTATGTACAGCAACGGGGCGACAATTGTAGCGGTTTATTGTGGCCAGATGCCTTCACAAAGACGGCCTATTAGCCCACCGTCCGGAACGGTGCATTCCGTTAACAGTTCGCCATCGACAGCACCGTTTAGAGTGGTGCAAAGAGCACAAGAACTGGATATATGATCAATGGAGTCACGTCCTCTTCACAAATGAAAGTCGTTTCAGTGCCACAAGCGATTCTCAACGCCAGTTGATTGGGAGAGAGGACTCATGCTACATCGGACTCATGCTGTTCAGCAACTACTGGAAAGTGAAGACATTACCCGAATGGATTGGCCAGTTTATCCCTGGTTTAAATCCAATATAACATGTGTAGGATGCTTTGGAGAGATGCATTGAGGTACGGTTGCATCCCCCGGGGAACACGCTGTAACTGAAACAGATGCTGATTGAGGAATGGGGCACTCTTACCGCAAGAACTGCTGGAGAATCTGGTGCTGAGTATGGGGAGATGGTGCGAAGCAACAACCATTGCTGTAAGGGGAGGGCATATCCCATACTAGAACATCTGTTTGTTATTGTTCCTCTTAGACAGATGATCTTGTGCAGGTATACTGTGAGTTCAATAAAGACTATATTTGTTTGATTCCATACTGTATGCATTGTATTGATTTTTGGACAACTATGCTTTTGTCCTTAAGTTCAAAATGATATGTCTCATGTCTGAATTTCAAGTTCCTCAGATGATTTTTCGCAGAGTTATAGCAGAAAAACTCCCTGTTGCTTAAGTTTCGCATACCAGTGTATATATATATA
>JAPDSC010051303.1:6162-24287 GCA_026290005.1 Latrodectus geometricus | reverse complement strand
ATATATATATATATATATATATATATATATATATATATATATATTAGGTTGGGGAAAAAGAAATCCATTATTTTTACGTGAACTTTATGTAACTTCTTTTGGATTCGCTTTGTAAAAAGGTTTAAAACAGCTTTCATGTTGATTTTTAAATCTTGCGCGTTACGACTGCTGACATGCGGTTAACTTTGATCATTTTTGATATTTTATAGAAATTGTCGACGATACTGTATCCACATGCGAGGTGCATCTCTAACATAAAAAATACCCGAACGGAATCGACGAAACAAAAGTTGTACGTAACTGGTTGTTTCAGTCTTATATAGGACGATAAACACCTTTCACAATTTTAGCCACCTGGCAATCTTTTTCACCGTTACAAGAGAAAAACGAAAATGTATCGAATTTTCTGTTTGTTGTCTTCCATTTTTAAAACCTTGTACTCGTAACTGAATGAATCAAACAAAAAAGAGGATATTTTAGTGTCAAATGTCACCTTTCCAATGAGCATAAATCTGAAATTATTTGATATATACCTGACGAGATATCGATCACTACAGACGTCTACCGAAAAAATAATGGATTACTTTTTCCCCAACTTAATATATATATATATATATATATATATATTATAATTGTTTTATAAAATTTATAAATGTTAGTGTTTAAATAGACATAAGACACACAAAATACGTCTTCATCTCGTTCGCCATAACTATCTTCGTTTTTAATATTTCTTTCATATGGTAGTTGCTAAAACCCTGAGATGATTTCATCTTACTGAATAATATTCTTGATGGTTGCTGTCACCTGGTGTTGGTGTTCCATTATTCACATATATAATGTGTATATAATTCAAATATTTCATTTATTAATAATTCTATTGTTTTAAGAAATATATCTAAAAAAGATTTTTTCTTTGTGGAACGTTTTGGAAGGCTTATCAATATTTTGTTATTTATATAGTTTACTCAATATTTTAAAACGATAAAAAAATTGAGATTTGATTACTTCAAAATTGATAACATTGTATGGCCTGTGTTTCACATCTTTTTGATTTCTACCTCCTTTATTTTAGTTTTATCGGTAATTTTATTCCATATTAGACAATATAATGGATACAGCACATATTATGTCGGTTGCGAAAAACAATAGTAGTAAAAATCAAATTTTACTAAATTTTTCAAGATAAGTCATAAAAAATAATTCTCATCTCGCTTCATTATTATTAAAATACCTGGCAGTTATCTATATAATCCTATTTAATCTTTGAATGGATACGATCAAAGTGAGGTAAATTTACTTCGTTGACAATATAATTAAATACAGACAATATAATTTATACAGCACATACCGTGTGTCTAATTTACAGATAAATCTACGTCTTTGATAAATTGTATCAAGAATAAGTGATAAATGTCATAAATATATTGAATGTTTCGAAGTAATATATTTTAAAACGTTCATGGATATAAGTTAAAAGTTCATTTTGCCTTTTAAAAATAAGTCATTTAGATGAATATTTCATCAGCTTCAAGACTGATATTGTAGAAGTACTCAAATGCATCTCGTGATATTTTTTAATAATCAAAGTCATGATTTGTCATGTATAATATTTGTTAACAAAATAATTTTGAATATACTTTAAGAATTCAAGAGTTTGAAATTGGTATTATATAAAGTAAATTCCTGATATTTATAAGAAAATAGTGATTCAAATGGCATGAAAGTAAAACCACGCATATTTCTCTAAAAATTCACTTTTCTTTCTTCAGAAAATCGTTTAATTAACATGAAATCACTTATTATTATTTTCCCAGACTAAATAATATTCAAAATTAGTGGAATTTAGCTATAGCATAAAGGAGAATTATCTCCCCTACCTGTGTTTTATTGATGAAATTTTTTACTAAGATTATAATATTAAAAAACATTATTCTGTAGCTTATATATTTAACTCTATGTCATTTAATATTATTATATCTTTATTATTATCAGTCGAATTGAATTGTATGAAACAATTTAATACAAACAAATGCTAATTATTAATGTGTTTATCAAATTCAATTTTTTTAATTTTCAAATTGTTTTAGATGAAAATACAGTTCTAAACATAATTCGCATCACAAAATTTATTTACTTTAAAAGTGTAACTTATTATTATATAATTTATCTATATATGTATTTAAATACTTTATTATTTAAATGATATGTAGTATTTATAAAAATTATTAAATAATAGAATTTGTAATGTTTAATATAAATGCGTATCCACTATTTATGTCTCATAATATATTTTAGATTGCTTTTTCTTATCGTATTGTATTTACTATACATTTATTTTGTGTTATCTTTTATTACACTTTACAAAATTGCAACTTTCATGAGTTAAATATTATAGTCATTGACAATTAATCTTAAATTTTTAATTTGTTTTTATACTATCTATAACTAATATTATGTTAGTATTTAAAATTATATTTTATGTTATTGTTTTCTTAATGATTATTTTCATAAAACTTTTGATTGATTTATTAAATATATGATTCATACAATTGATTTCTTTCATCCTATTTTTAAAATTTATCTTTTCAGGTTGTCTACATATTTATTGTAGTCTGTATAATTATTGTATATTTACTTATTTATTGTAGTCTGTAGTAGTGTAGTATGTATATTTATAGTCTACATATTTATTCATTTACTGTCATAAGTATCAATCCCAGATAGCAAACGTGGTTCTCAGGATGTTCAGAGGACGTCCTTTCAAGATCAAGTGGCCGTGAGAGTAGGTCCGTTGAAATTCTCAGGAAATCCCAAATTCCGGAAATAGCACGTACATAGGACGTCAGATGCAAGTCCGAGACAGGTGATACTTGGACGTGATTCGGATCACATTAGGATATTCATATAACAGTCATTATTAGGTTGTTTTTTTATATAACTAAATTATTATTTTTTCAATAATTGTAGTGAAAATTGTATAGTTAAAGTATGTAATTTTCGTTATAATAGTTAAAAAAATAATTCTATAATTATAATGAAAATTATATTTTTTTAACGATGTTTATAATTTTTGGATTAAGTTATTTATAGTATTATTATATATAAAATTTATAAATTTTGCCATTATTTTAAAAGTATATTAATTACATTGGTTTATAGAGCACTTTTACCAATGTTATTATTTTCGCATTAGTGTAATTAGAAATTACTTGAGAAAAACTTCTCTTTTTTAAGTAATAATAATTTTTTTTTATCTTCAACTTCGTATCATTAGAGTACATAGTAATCCGAAAAATAATCTAATATAACGCATCCTTAAAATACAAATTAAAAATTGTCTCAAAAGAGATAGTGCGTCTACACATTTACAATATTTTGACACATGTTTTAAATACGAATTTTTGAATTAAAATACATTTAATAAGTAGAAGAGTTGATTTACCAAACTATTAATTTTCTGAAATAAGGCTCAAATTATTATTTTCCATTATATATTAAAAGTCAAGTTTTTTTAAAAAAAATTCCATGAGTTATTAGTAAAACCTAAATCTTTGTATAACTTAACTTTTTTAGATCAAAAAATTGTTTAAGTAAAAATATCTCAATTCAAGTATTTTCAATAATTGATACTATTTTTCCATCTTATTTTGTTTTAGAGTTAATAATTATAAGCAAAAACAATTGAGAATCCAAACTTTTTTTAATCAAATACAGAAATCAACTTTTATTTAATTTAATTTTATTTTTTAATAGAAATATATTTTTAATAGACATATTTTTAAAGTTTATATAAAAACTATTTTAAAAAAGCAATATCTATTAACCTTAATTTATCAAAATGTCAACATCTATTTAATTAAGAAAACAAAGAAGAAAAAATTTAACTGCAATTTTCCTACATTTTTAAATATAAACAATGCTTTTGAGAAAACTCCTTTTTTTTTTAATGGAATTCATAAATTTTATCATTTGTGATGAAATGTTGCATATTTTCTATAAAATTTCTCTATATATTTCTTATTACGCCTATTATGTAATTCATAAAAACATAGCTTGTTGCATTTTGTATTCTTCTTTTATTATTTCTTCGTTTTTAATGTAATATATTATATTATATATTTTAAATTAAAACATGTCGATTGGCATACGAATGCTTGACTTTGGTTATACAGTTCATGGGTTCGATTTTCACTTTGGGTATGAAAGTGTATAAAGGTTTGAAATACATTTTATAAACTGTAGATTTCAGTCTACTCAGCACGTGTACGTAAGATGATCATTGAGGGACAACCAACCAACATCACATTGCAAATGTTTTTTGTGTGTAGTATATAATGCTAAATTCGGCCCATAATATGTTAAATTTGTATTTATGTTTCATCATGATAAAATAATTTTTATTTCGATTGTAGACTTAAATGCCAATTTATATTTAAATGGTCTTTGTATTAATAAAGGGTTAAATTGCGCTTTAATTCCCCTACTTCGCCATCTCGCGAATGTGAAGCGTTTTTTCGCGCATGCTCATTAATTACTCTTCTGTTTTAGCTTTTTCATTGGTCGCTAGTGAAGTTTCACTTTGAAATAGCGGTAGAATTTAGCATCGGAAATTTTGAAAACGAGCCAAGTAGGGAACCTAAAGCGCATTTTCACCCTAATAAAGTATTTTCTGGAGAAACGAGAATATAAAATCATAAAACAATAAATTTTAAAAGCGGAAGATTGAATATTTTTGGACAGTGAAATCATGTGAGTTATTTATAATTTTAAAGGCGTTGAAAATAATATTAAATATAAATCCCTTAGAAATAATAATACGTTAAAAGTGCTACATAGGAAACATAATGGCATATTTAATGAAGTGTTTTAAATTTTTTGTGTTTCGTGAGTTGTGAATATGAGTAAATTGAGGAAACTTACACACAAAGCTTTTTGAGTTACTATGAATTCCTTTATTTTTATCTAATAAAAAATTATTAAAAAATAGAAAAAGAAAAGACATATATCAAATAATATAAAAATATCAAAGTAATTTATAATTATTATTTTTATAAATGTACTATTAATTTATGTATAATTTTATTTATTAAATATATAAAAATTTGTATAAATTAATATATAATAAATAAAATTTATAATTAATTTATAATTTATAGTCATATAAAAGTTAATAAAATAAAGTGTTTCTTAATTTTTTAAATTTATTAGAAAATATTCTTTGTTAAATATCTCTTAACTGTTTTTCACTTTTTGCTCTTTCAAAACAATACATGAAAATGCATTTATTATAATCTTGATTAATGTTTTTGGTGATTGATATTATTTTTATACATTCCTACTTTTTTCTACATTGCTGCAAAATCAATCAAGGATTTCGAAAATTTTTATTTTCTCAAACTTTATATATTAATAAAAGAGAACATTAAAATCATGAAATATACTATGTAAATTTTGACTGTTTAAAATACTAAACAATTCTCATGCTTATAATTTCAAAACTAATTAATATGTATTTCCAATTTTGTAAACTTCATATGTTACTTTTAATGTACTATCGTTAAATGATTTTTACCTTCATTTTTTTTTTAAATTGCAACCAAGACTTAAATATTCTCCAGTGAGTAATAAAATATCCTATGTTCATAACTCGCATGTTTGTAATAATATAACGTCAGAAAAAGTGATTTAAATACTAACAAGTACATAGTAAATTTTAAGGTACATGCAATCTATTTCTGATCAATTTCACCTATAGTGGCACTTTATAAAAATTATATCCATACGAAAATAAATAACATGTCATATTTCTTATTTTGAATTTTAATTTTAAATTTTAATTGTTTTGAATTTTAATTTTAAATATCAAATAATTGAAAAGATAAAATATTAATTTGTTTTGAAATGAATAATCGATGTTTTAGCATGATTATCTTCTAGTACTTTAAACGATCAAAATTCAGTGATTAAATTTCAATCATTTTTCATATTAACTCTTATAAACTTGCTAAGTATATGAAAAGTAACATTTCAAAATTTTATTAATATTAAATCAATAAATATGTAAGACAGAATAAATAAAACATAAAATCACCTGATTTGTGTGATTGTAATAAATGAAGTTTATTGCATTGTTTTATGGCAAAAACTAAAAATAATTTGGTTTAAAAGCTATTCATTATTTATGTAAATAAAGATTTCTGTACAAAATGTTAAAACTTTGGCCTTTTTATTAAAGGGCACGTTATAAAAAATCAATTTTTAAACACAAAATAATTTACATAAATTAGTTTTAATTTTGATCAATAGATGGCAGATTCATCATTTCTCTACTAATTTAACAGTTTTATCGTCTGAACAATTTTTCATATCTAGTCAAATATTTTTAAGACAAAATTAAATATAATTTTGTGAAGAAATATTTTATTTTTTTATTCACAATTATTTTACAATTTTTGAAAGTAATCACAAAATTAATTTTTATATTTTTTAAATTTATTAAATTTCTTAATGGAAGCATAGATTAGTAACAGTAAATTAGGCTCTTACATTACATAATTAGTTTCAAGAATGCAAATTGTTGCAAAAATTATAAATTTTATTTTAAGTTTTCATTATTTATTCAAATATGTTACATTGAAAAATTCGAAATATTTAGTCAAATATGTCATTCTACATTTCTGAAAAAGCACACCTAGTATATTACGTTTTCTTAGAGATTTAATGTTATTTTTAATGCATCTAATATCATAAAAAAATGGTATGATTTTATATCTCAAAAATTTCATTCTTTTTCTTTTCAAAGTTACTCTTTCATAATATTTTATATGTTAATCTTGTGACATATTTAATTGATGCATTGAATATTCAAATATGTATTGAAATTGAAAACTGTAACGGGAATTAAACAATAGAACATGATAATTCAAAATATCATATGGTAAAAGAATATATAAGACAAGCTTTAAAGAGTTACTGATTCGAGACGATAGCATTTTATGTAATATTAGATAGCATTTGTACATATCTTAATCACAAATGCTACAAACTAATATCCATTAGTTTAACAAAAAGGCAATAAAATAAGAACTCATGTTCTATTATTTTTTGTAATATAATGTAAATTATATAATTATAATCACTTGAAATAACTAAAGTAACTATAAATCTTGAAAGAAATTTCAATTCATAATCTTAATGATTAAAAGGTATTTTAAAATCATAAATTAAACGTAATAATCCGAAAACTTCGATAAGTTAAACTTTATAAAATTATGTCGGTTTTTATAAAGTTCAATTGAGTTCAACAAAGAAATTCATATAACTCAATTTTATGCATTATTATTACTTTTAAAATCAGAAGTATGCATTATAATTTTACTTTGACTAATTTAAGTTTGGAAATATTAAATTTTGTTAGTGCAATTAAAATAATTTTATAAGCAAGTGTCATGAATTTTGTAAATTTAATTAATTTTTTAATTTTATGTAAGGAATATATTTTTATTATAAATCTCTCATTAATTAAATGTATTTACTATACTAATGTTTTATTCTTCAAGCCTTGTCAAACTTTTTTTTAAATTTAATTCTCTTATTTATTGATTTGAGAAAAAGAAATAATTTATCTAATAAAATTCCACAATTTTAATTTTATTAATGAAGAATTCAATTTAAAGCCTAATTACATAAATATAATTTTTTCACAATAAAATTCATTAACCAGTTATAATAATACAAGAAAATATAATTAATTGAATTAATTTTTTCCTACATACTCAGAGAAATATGCGCATAAGAAAAATTAATGTACTTTGAAATTAATATCGATTTATATATTCATGAGAGATTCCTGATAACTTTATAGCAGGAACAAATACGTTTTGGTAGTGGATAGTCATTTGGTAGTGATTGCTGCTACATAAATAATAATAAAAAAATAAAAAAAACATGTTGCGCTTTTACTTATTGCATGCATGCCTGTTGGGTTGATAACTTTTTTTGGTTTTATTCCTTGTGATAAATGAATATTGTCCATTATCTATGAAAAACCCTTCTTGAATATTATAGGTAACGACCCAGCAGACACAAACTGTCAACAAAATGACGGGCCGCTGCTTGACAAGCCGGTTTTCTGTTGGCCCCTGCTCTGTTGGTTGTTTAATTGTCCATCTCCGGCCATTATGTCTACGGGAGAATGCTGGCCAAAAAAAACTAGGCTGGAACTGAATGATAAGCAGTATTCTAAAAGAATCTGGCCAGTGATGTCCCAGAAGTTGTTAGACAGCTTTTCTTGCTATTTTTTAAATTTTATTGGCAAAAACTATATATATATATATCTTTTATCTTCATCCAAACTGTGATTCATTTGGATTTAATCGGATAATTAAGAGCAAGATAAAATCAAATAGTACTTTTGATTTTAACTTTTGAAATAAGAGTTTTAATGGATTATTAATCACTGCAAGATATTCAGTCATAGATGGGAATCGAATCCATACACTTATGAAATGTAGGGAAGAGTATTAACTAATTAGCGTAAACATGACGATTTTCTTTAAATTGTTCAACTTTCATTTAAATCAATGTATTCCAGTAAGTATGTATTTATTATTTTTCTGTGGATATTACTCCTGTTTTACATAATTTATATTTTTGGCCAATAAAAAAGTAATTAAATTTTGCATAAATGTTTTTCTTCATTAATCCCAGAACGTTTCCCAAATACTTTAAATAATCTTGAAATACAACTTGAAATGGGAAAACAAATTTTAAGAGTTGTAAATCCATCTTATGAGTTCATATTTGAACAGATATTAACGTGATTCAGTTTTATTCCTTTCATACAGAAGCTGCCATTTTTTTAGCTATATGAAATGTTTTCTTAAAATGTGTTATTTTCGAAAGTTAAGAACATTTCATACAAGACGGAAAATAAAATAAAAGTATAAACCAACTCAAATATGTCAATAAAATCCATCTTCCCACAGACATAACTTAGAAAATTTCGTGATTTTAGAGATGGGCTGCACTGAAAGGGTGATTTTATGAGATATTTAAAATCTTTGTTAGAAAAATTTCACTTTTACAAACAGGAGATATTTTTTTATATGTAAATAAGTTCAAATAAGTATTAAGCAATAAAATTTGTCTTGAAGGTTTTGATTAAGTTTGATTCAAGAAATTTTGTGTGGTAAAAGTTTTATATATAAATCAAGTATTAAAAACTGCTAAACTTAAAATATTACTGTGAAATACGTTTTATGAAAAAAATATGCATGTAGGAAGTGTAAAGCGACTACTGCACAAATATTATTTAAAAAAAAAAAAAAAGGAGAGAGAGAGAGATGTAGGCCGCGGTGGCCTGGTTGGTTAGGGCGTCGATCTCGTTACCAAAAGGTGGTGAGTTCGAATCCCGGCTTAGCCGAAGATCCATCGTGTTCACTAATGGCAATGGGGCACGTTAAATCCATCGGGTCGCAATGTCCTCCATGTTCCCATAAGAAATTAATACCTCTGGGAGTGGATGGAGCCAGGCTTTGGATGTTCTCTGGTTTCAATCTCTAAATTGGAAGTTTCAGATGGTGCTGCCATCTATGAGCCAAAAATCGTACTTCCACCTTCGAATGAGGGTGCTCTATTAAAAAAATAAAAAAACGCAAGACGCTCCCTCTCTGACTTCATTCGCCTAGTCTCTGTGACGGGCGGGCTTGGCGTCGCCAAGTGTCATTAACAACAACAAAAAAGATGTCATTTTATTCGTGGTTTCACTGCTAGTCACTTGGATGACTGTTTTTATTTCTACTACACCCACAATTTTACATTCAAAGGCTGTTTTTTCTAGGCTCTACTAGGTCTACTCTTTTATAGGTTTAAAATGGATTCCTAACCATTAAAAGCATCCATACACAAGATGAAAATTGAAACTATGAATTCTTGGTCTGGAAACCATCTTAACATACCGTAAGTCAATGAAATTGAAATTGAAACTTAAGTCACTGCAAGATATAATGTAATGTTTGTTAAATTCAGACGTTTTTTAGAGGTTTCCAGATTTTCTTCCTTTTTGCACATGTCCATTTTCCATAAAAAGTTATCTCTTAATGGTATATGCACGTGTTAAAGATAAACTCACGTGGATATTTGATTGCTTTCGTCTTTTACATATCCGACATAATGGTGCCAAAATACATAAATAAATGAGTGTGTGTTTTTACTATCACCAAACATTCCTTCTGAAGTTAAATCTCCTTTTGGCAGCGTGTAAAGTACAACTGAATTCATTCAGACAACGTATGGTGTAAAAACAGCAATAGCACTGTAAAACAGAAACTATTACCTTCCAACTATAAAAATATTAAAGTGTATTATATCTCACCTATTTTACATAATATTTATTACAAGATTCATTATTTGTACTTTTAATTGGGAAATGATATTTAAGTTTAAAATATTACTGATGTATTTTATATTTTTCAGACACACGTTTTCTTTTCATTTCTTAGAAATATTAATTTATTGTCGGAATTATAGAAATTCTTATATTTGTTTCCATCGAAAAGGAAATTTAAGCATTTTCTTTATCATTTCTCGAAGTGAACATAAATCCAATTGTTCAAATAATAATTTTACTCGAAATTAAAAAAGATAGTAATTAGTTTTATGAAGAAGTATACAATTTCACTGTACTAAAATTCCAAAATGCTGAAGGCAATATTTACTAAATGTATTATAAAATGCTGCCTTCTAAAAATTTAAAATTTCAGCAATTCTACTTCTAACGCTGAAAAAAGAAAATTATAATAATAAATTTATGTACATCAAAATTATTGTAGTAATAAAAATAATAGATCTTGTCTGATTGTTAATTCTCTCATATAATCCTCTAGCGAAAATTTGTATCGATCCTTAACATTTAAAGACACAGGTAACATTAACACTGAAAATGATAAAACATATTAAAAAATATTAGCTCTAGAAAAAGCGAATAAACATTTTAAAGTCATCAAAGCTAACTTGATTAATTGATTGAAGCTGAACTATAATTGATTTAGCTAAAAGTAGTTAGGAAAATATATAACACTCAAACTCAAAATATAACAACCAAGCAAATTCTAATTATCTCCTGTGACTTACAATATTGTTTTTAAATCCAAAACTGTGATAATGATGATAAATAATGATTAAAAATTTAATCTCTGTAGTAAACTGCCAAAGAATTTCTATTGTTAATAACTAATAGTTAAATAATTATTTATGCTTGATTAAATAGAGGAAAAAAGTGTATCTAAAGTGAACAATATATTAGGTTGGGGAAAAAGTAATCCATTATTTTTTCGGTAGACGTCTGTAGTGATAGATATCTCGTGAGGTATCTATCAAACAATTTCAGATTTATGCTCGTTGGAAAGGTGACATTTCACACTAAAATATCCTCTTGCGGTTTTTTGTTTGATTCATTCAGTTACGAGTACACGGTTTAAAAAATGGAAGACAACAAACAGAAAATTCGATACATTTTCGTTTTTCTCTTGTAACGGCGAAAAAGATAGCCAGGTGGCTAAAATTGTGAAAAGCGTTTATCGTCCTATATAAGACTGTAACAACCAGTTACGTACAATTTTTGTTTCGTCTATTCCGCTCGGGTATTTTTGATGTTTGAGATGCACCTCGCATGTGGATACATCATCGTCGAAAATATTTATAAAATATCAAAAATGATTAAGTTAACCGCATGTCAGCAGTCGTAACGCGCAAGATATAAAAATCTACATGAAAGCTGTTTTAATTCTTTTTACAAAGCGAATCCAAAAGAAGTTACATAAAGTTCACGTAAAAATAATGGATTTTTTTTCCAACGTAATATAACTATCACTTTTCAAACGGAAAATAAATTTTCAATAAATTAATATGAATTAAATATTCAAGATAAAAATTTTACAATTACAATTTTTTCTCCTGATTTCTATACAAATGTAATATTTTTTCTGAAAAAATTTTATTTATATGGTCGTTAATTATCTGTTTTGAAAAAAATAAAAGTTTTTATTATGTTGGTCTTTTTATTTTGTCTACTGTTGCAAATGGTTGAGCTAATCTCAATGCCATTTCCATAATAATTCAACAATTGTCGTGACATTTTGGAAGTAAGACGGATGAATTTTTGAAACAAGGGAAATGATGTTATCGAGATTATTGATTTTACTTCAGTATTGGAATTAAGTAGCATCTAATTAAAAACTGGCATAGTGATTCTGTTTCAAAATTATTTGCACCTGATGATAAAGAAATGAAAGCTGTTTATTTTCAGATGACTTCTACAATTAAGATATTTACATGATTGGAATTTTCATTGAAGTCTACGTCCTTTTTCCAACAAATTTAATAAAATATGACAAGAAACGATTTAACTCAAGTTTTCCTGAGTCATTTAATATTATGATCGCTAAGAGACCGTAATTTCTAATCTATACTATTTAATGATATATAATTTATTATTCACCTGTTTTAGTTACCATTTTGCCTCATAATTTTTTCATATAAGAGTACCTCCTTTGTTTGAGAAAATGAAAGAAGCATTTACCACGAGCAAAAAATTGCTTTCATGATTTTATAAAAGTATCAGATATGAGGGCAATAGTTAATTCAAAAAACTTTCTTTAATATAAATCCACGTATTATGGTATACTTATTCGACTGGGTGGACTATGCTTCTACTGCATTAGATGGATCAGTAATCCACTTAAAAGCAGATTCTATTATAAATCCTCGTAACAAAACATTTACTAACAATCAATTTTCTATAAGAGGAGAAAGAGAATTCAAAAGTCATTTGTAAGCACTTTATAGTTATTGAAACAATGCAATTAAATAATTGCTAGTTTGAAATTTATCTGCGTTTCCAACATTTAAGCTAATATTTAGTGGAACAAAATATGCAAACAAACTTACTGATATAAAAAAGTACAAACAAAAGTTTTAGAAACAAGTGAGAGGGAAGCGTATTGCATGAGTCAAAGAGATTATACAATAATTTGAGATATCAGATCCCATCGTTATTGGTCTTAAATATGATTATTCAACATTGATAGTGACTCATATACTGGATCATATAAAATGTCTGGCACAAAATCGATTAATAAATGATCTAAATAGCTCATTTATTATAAGTTTTAACATGCCAATGTATTTGAGGTTTCATAGCTATTAAATATTAAAATTTCTTTAAAATTCGAAATTGACCCTTTTCTTCTATCAATCTTAAGTTGGATTATTTTAATAGCCAAAAATATAGTCAAACTATGTAATATTAATTTTTAGAAATTTTGTTGTTGTATGTTCACAACATATAAAAATTATCAATTATTTATATAATTAATTTTTTAAATTAGTGTGGATAAAATTTTTAATGCACGCGATGTCATTTAATCTTTTAGAATCAATCCTTCTGTTTATACATTTCGCCTGAGAAAAGAGTACTAGGTAGGTAAATTTTTACATGTAATGAATTTACAAACCTGGAATTCTTTTCTAAGACGAAATACAAAAACAGGTGGAATTGATTAGCACCTCCTACTCATGATTGGTATAGGGCTAGTAAACCGGGATAGGCGTTGATTCTTCTATGTGGCAGAAAAACCAATACTTGCCTCTTGCGCTTTTCACTTAAAGTGTCCTACTTATTCGCTGGGTGTGATAATTGAATAAAACCAATAATAGTCCCAAATAATTTTAGAAAATGTTACAAATAATTTTAATAGCTTTTAAAGGCATTTTAAGCAGTAGCTCTAAATAAAAAAGTGAATTTAAATACAATTTAATAAAAAATACCAGTTAAAACAATATTTAAATAATTAATGATGTTCTAATCAATCGAACTATGTAATGTGTTTAAATAAAGCATGAGGTTATACAAAATATATTTGTAATGTTTATATAAAAGCAATTATTAAAAAACTCCTTTGAAATATTTTTCGATGTACGCTAGTGCCATCTAGTGCTCACTGTAGTAACTGAAATATCTACATGTCGGAAAGTTTATTCATAACATGATTAGTAAGATTTGTATGAAGTTTTTATTTTAATATATTATGAATAATTTTCAATTCGTTAAATCTTTGATGGCATTTTTTTTAGTATGAGAAATGCGTATTAAAATTTTTTACACCACTTTTCAAAATATAATTACATTAAAAACTCAAAGTTATTTTATACTGGAATATTTTGATATAAATATGTAGAAATATGTAAAGTTTTACATCAATCGATATGAACTTAAATGTAACGAACAATAATGTAATTTGTTTTGTATGTATATATATTATTTGATTACTTAAACTATGAACATATCAGAATGTATCAAGAAAAAGTAACATGGCATAATATAATGCATAAATTCATTGAGAAATTAAAAAATTGTAACTTATTTCCTTAATTATAGATTATGTCTGAAGCATGAAGTATGATAAATTTTGTCATTGAAAAAATAAGGGAGAATGGGACTTGTCAATAATGATATAGACCATTTTGTTGAAATGTTTGGAATATATTCTGTTTTTTCCATTATATTTGGAATAATACTCATACAAAGATTTTAATATAATGGTTTAATCCTTCTTTGCATGATTTTTTCTTTATTGGTGAAATTAATCAAGTTGATATAATTCATGTTCAAAATTAAAGGAAAAATGGTTAAAAAAATCTTAGTATATATTTATAGTATAAATTTAGCAAAAAACAATATGCTAAAAATTTCCATCATCATCCAAAGTTAGATCATTAGCTTAGTACTAAATAGAAATAAAAGAGGAAAATAACAGAAACACGTGTTACAAACCTTTCTTCCACTCAATTTCAATTTTTTAGCAATATAAACTCTAATATAATAAAACAAAATTATAAACGAAATCATACGTTTATTGCAACTACAACAAACAGCGGAATGAGACAACTTTAAGCTCGTTTCACTGATAATGACACTTGTTTATTTTTGACAGCTATGTTTCTTTTTATGCAATGGACATTAAAAAGGTATCCAAACACGATCAACTTAAAGTGAACTTGTTCTTTCATATAATTTTTGGGCATTATAGGTTATGATGGAAATTTCCACCATTATGCAAAGAAGGGTTAATGAAAAGAAACATTTAAAAAACATGAACATTATTTTCCTAGAATTGAGAATTAACATATTCAGTTAATTGGACAGTTAAATAATTGTTTTAAACTTAAGTTATCTGCCAACCTTCGAGGTAAATTTTAAAAACTGATTTTTTTTTTTTTTTTTTTTTTAAATAAATTATGATGCAAAAACATAAAATTAGCAAAATTTTAAAATAGTGTACTATTTTGCGAAATCGATTATTTGCTGGCAAATTTTAGTGAAATCTTTGCAAAAGGGCTAACACTCTACAGAAAATTACAATGTATATACCTTAATTTAATTAGGACATACGCATAAGTCATTGTAAAGTGATGTGAAAATCGCCTTTAAAAACAGAGTTTTCCTTGTGATAACAGCGGTTATCTATTAGACATTTGTAATTTATAGTTTAGAGATGATTAGATTGTAAGGATTGTATTATAGAAGATATACGACGGACCAGTGTCTTTTAAAATTATTTTATTCAGACACAAACATGCATAGCAAAAAAGAATATGGAGAATAATTCCCGCTCGAGAATCATAACCGTTCTCATCAAATCACAAACTTATTCTATTCTATTGAAAACAATATCACATGAAGTGCGAGCATGCGCGAACAACATTATAGAAAAACAATTTTTCTTAAAAATAGTTAAAATAGGCATTTCTGATTTAGAAATATGACTTCCAATTTCGTTTTTCAAAAAAAGATGACGTATTTTCAAATTCCTGTTACTTAATTTCTATTTGACATGCAGGTAAACAAAAAACTGCTTTCTGTACAAGATTCACAAGTGATAAAAAATCAAAACATGTAGTCAAAAACCAATTTTTCAAATTAAGAGGATTTCTTACAAATAAATAAATAAATATAAAATATACATTTAGATATTTCTTGAAAGCAAAGAAATATATTATTTTTAGGAATGCCAACATTATAGTATTACTTAAAAACTGTTTTCAATAAATTTAATGTTTTTTAAATAAGTACTTTCTTTTTTAAAAAGTATGTTTTTAAAACATACTTCTAAATTTCGCTATTATTAAAATCGGTAAATATTAGATAATTTTATATAAAGTTTATCAATTTTTTTAAATTACGTGAATCTGATTTTGCGACAGAAGTATTCCGCATATGATATTTCATACTTTTCTAAACTAATTTCTATATCCATTAATACGTTAATTAATAAAAATAGAAAGAAGGAAACGTGTTCACGAATGTTCTGTAAGGTACTCATCGCATTATCACATAGGTATGACACAGAAGATAGATGTGGGTAATGTTTCACGTGGTAGAATTATTGGCTACCTCAAATTCCGCTATACCAGTTGCCAAGTTATCTCCCTAAATTCCTTAACTGTCACCTCTAGGCAGTGGCAATGATTTTAAGATGATGTAAATATCAACAGATATTCCAGTACAGATCACTCGAGTGGCAACGCCGAATGACAACTGATATTTGGCAGTAAATTCCAAAAGAAACAGATGGAGCACAGCAACGGATCTATCACGTCAGCCATCTTATCCACGGATATAATTTTTCAATCGTGTACAGACATTTCTGACAGATTGGTCTATATGATCAAAGGATTGTCAAATGTGTTCCACTCACGTTAACTCACTGTCTTCAACTGTTAGCCTGAACTAGAGAACTTTCAGTGTATTACGATGGGCTAATATAATGATTTTGAGATCAGTGAAGGCTTAGCTTGCAATTTATTGATGAAAAACGTTTATATGGAAAACGTCAGGTACCCAATACCACCAAGGTATCATTATTTCTAGAATATATTGTCACTACTAATTTATTAATTTACAACTAGTTAGTAATGTTTCTAATCAAGTCATATCCCATATGATAATTACTAAGATTATTAATTACTATAAAATGTAATAAATGAAATAACTAGCTGTTTTTTATTAAAATTTTGTTGGATTTTGACCTGTTTATTTGCTGGATGATACTTGTTACTTTAGTATACTTTAAGTAAATAAACACAAATTTTAATGAATTTACTTAGCCATTAAATGAGTATCAATTACAAAAATTTATTTATAAAATAACTTTTATACAGATGAAACATTTTGTTAAAAATCTCAGTCATTTTTCTAGACACTTTAAGAAGGCAAGTTTCTCTATATATTTTTTTGGTGAAACACTATTATTAAAATTAGTATCACAGAAAATAATAAAAACATTCACGTAGCAAAAATGAACGTAATATAATCTTCCTGAAGCACTTCCACTGTATTTGATACCACAAAGTTCCCTAAACTAAAGTGAACAGAATTAAGACTAATTTTCATCTTGATATTGTTTAATTCTTGTATGTCTGATCACAGAAAGGAATGATTGTGTTATAATTGTGTTGCCATTCCATTGTATTAAATTCCATTGCAGAGCCATTATACAAAAGCAAAACAAAAACAATTACCAAAGGAAACTATTATTCTGAAGTAGAGACGTTTTAAAATATAAAAAAACATTGTGATAAAACAAAAGATTTGATAATTTCAAATCTAACTATTAATTATTTCAAATAATTCCTATCTGAAAATATTTCGAAACTTTCAGGATTATACCAGAATAAAGCACTAGAATTAAATGCAAATTATAAAGATTTTACATTATTTTATTAAAAGGACAATTAAAATATGATGTATCTGTAATAATTCATTTAATTAAAGCAACTCTCTTTTAAATAATAAGAGATATTCTTTTTTTAAATAATATAAATACCAAATAAAATTTAAAGACAGATCTCTGCAGACCAAAATTTTATATGAAACTTTTTGATATTATTGACATCAAATTTCAACCTCTGCAGACCAAAAACTAGCAATTCTTTTTTAAATAATAAATATCAAATAAAATTCAGAGACAGATATAGTCTAAATATATTAAGTAAAGCCATGAAAGAAATATTTATTGGTCTGCGCAATGGAGTCTTGAAAAATTATTTTTCTCCTATAAAAA
>JAPDSC010051298.1:0-24847 GCA_026290005.1 Latrodectus geometricus | reverse complement strand
TATTAATAATAATGTAAATTAGTTGCATTAAGAATAATGTAAGTTAAATGTAATGTAAATTAGTTCTACTTATAAAAATTGAGAATATTGATTCTCTTAACTTGTCACTAATAAAAATTATTTAGGAATTTCTAAATATGCTATAATAACTTTCTGTATTAAGAAGTAAAATGCACAGCAGGTTGTAATTCCAAAACAAAGTTATTTTAACCAAACACTAAAATTAATACAGAAAGAACTAATTGTATACAGAGAGAAAATGCTTTTCACCCATTTTGAAAATGTATCAAAGCTACCAATATTGCCAATGACAATTCATTTGTTTTTAGACTTTTTTTTAAAGAAAATTTGTTTTTTGATCAATAAATTTCATTTATTAATGTTGCACATTTTTTCTATTCTCATAGTACGTATCGGTGCACCACTTTATCTATAGTGAATGAATTTGGAATGCTCCCCTATGTCCAAGAGCCTCATTGTTTTGAAAAACTGTGACGAAATGTGAGTAAAAACTGTATAGAAAATTAATGGTATATGTTTAAGCATTCAATTATTTACTTATCCTGTAAGAATGCACAGAACAGAAACATGAAATGAAGCTATTATAAACGAAAGAACACTCCTGTCATTTTCCATTGACATCAAAATTCTCTCCTTCTTTTTTTATAAAAAACCAAAACGATGTCTGCCTTCGCATCGCCATCTCACAAACATCGAGATCATTACAACGGTCAGGTGACGAGGTAGAAACGTAAGTTGGAGCATTCCTTTTTACATCCACGCTCCTACGTCCTATTTTCAGCAGAAGTATTAGTTAATATAAATACACTACAGGCCATTAAAATTGCTACATTAGGAAGAAATGCAGATATCAAACTGATATTTATTGGACAAATATATTTAACTAGAAATAACAAGTGATTAAATTTTCAAAATATTTGGCTGGATAGATCCTGAGAAATCAATACCCAGAACAACCACCTCTGGCAGTAATAACAGCAGTTATACGCCTGGGCATTGAGTCAAACAGAGATTGGATTGCATGTACAGATGCCCATGCAGCTTCAACACGATGCAACAGTTCATCAACCGTAGTGACTGGCGTTTGGTGACGAGCCAGTCGCTCGGCAACCATTGACCAGACGTTTACTATTAGTGAAAGATCTGGAGAACGTGTTGGCCAGGGCAACAGACGAACATGTTCCATATCAAAGAAGGTCCGTACAATACCGGCAACGTGCGGTCGGGCATTATCCTGCTGAAACGCAGGGTTTCACAGGGCTCGAATAAAGGGTAGAGCCACGGGTCGTAACACAAGAGAAATGTAACGTGCACTGTTCAAAGCACCGTCAATGAGAACAAGAGGTGACCGAGACGTGTATCCAATGGCACCCCATACCATCACGCCAGGTGATGGGCCAGTATGACGATGACGAATGCACGCTGCCAGTGTGCGTTCACCACGATGCCGCAAAACACAGATGCGACCATCATGATGCTGTACACAGAACCTGGATTCATCTGAAAAGATGACGTCTCACCATTCGTGCGCACAGATTATTCGTTGATCCCACCATTAAAGGCGCTCTTGTCTATGACGCAGCGTCAAGGGAAGCCGCAGCCATGGTCTCCGAGATGAGAGTCCATGCTGCTGCAAACGTTGTCAAACTGTTCGTGCAGACACTTGTTTTCCAAACGACCCCGTTCCTTGACTCACGGCTCGTGACGTGGTTGCAGGATCCATTACGGTCATGCGGATAATATGCCTGTCTTCTCGGCTGCTAGTGATAGGTGGCCGTTGAGATCCCGCATGGAGTTCCGTATTACCGTCCTGAAACCATCGATTCCATATTCTGCTAACAGTCATTGGATCTCGACCGACGCGAACAGCAATACTGCGATAAGATAAACCGTAATCCTTACACTACAATTCGACCTTTATCAAAGACTGAAACGTGCTGGTACGCATTTCTCCTTCTTACACGAGGCATCACAACAACTTTTCACCAGGCAACAAAGTTCAAATGCAATTTGTGTATGAGGAACCGGCTGAACAATTTCCTCATTTAAACACAACGTAGGTGTCGCTATTGGCGCCTGCTTCGTCTGAATGCGCTGAAAATCTAATCATTTGCATATCACAGCACCTTCTTCCTTTCGTATAAATTTCACGTCTGTAGCACCTTGTTGGTGTAGCAATTTTAATGGCCAGTAGTGTATTTGTAAACTTGATAAACATATTAAAATTTCAGATATTAGATATTTTGAAATATTATGATGTTAATTAAAGTTATTTTTCGTATTTTTTCAGAAATTTAATATTTTACTTAATATTAATACCTGAAAATATCCCTTTTAGACTTTGGAAAAGGTCTATAAGTATTCAATATAGCAATATATATATTACACGAAACTATCGGACAGTAAGAAGAGATGTTGTACTGGAAAGCTGTACCAGGGCACGCATACACAAGTATAGTTTCAGAAGTATGCTCTTAACAAGGATTTGGTGTATAGGTATTGTTATTCTTATCTCTTTTTTATGCAATAAAATTAGCTGTAGATTTTGGCCATGGTCCTTAAATGCCTTTGCTAATCGTCTCAAAAATATTCTCTGACATTTAAGTCCTAATTCAGAATTGTCCAAAGAAGTCTTTCTAAATATCTTATGCTTGTCAAGATAAAACGATAATAAGAGAATGGAAGGAATCAGATCTTTCAACATTTCCTCCATGACATCAACGTTTAGTGTATTTAGAATAACTTGCAAATGTTTCAGGATATATATCATGAAAAACTGTTTCAAATAAACACTTTATTACCGAATTTGACTGTAGAAATGATATATTTGAGAGTTGAAGATGATGTTTCCTGGGTATTCATCGTATTCAAAATGTTCCATTCAATTGAAAAGCTGATTATGGGTTCGATGTTCCTAAGATGTGACATTTCAACAACCAATCGAGTTTACCGGTTTTGTTAGAGGATGATATTCGATTCGGAATGTGACCAACATGAATAGTTTGTGTTTCTACTTCTATGATTTTGCAATTTTCCATGGCAGCAACAACAGTTGACCTTGACGAGGATAACTATCAGTAAGTTTAAGTATCAATGGGCTCATGTCACGTTACCAATAACCTTCATTAGACTAATTGCTAAAGAGTTGTAAGGATAAGCAGACCTATAAATATTTAATTTCAATGCTGTTAAAGAAACGCTAGATATTTGTTTAAATACCTATAAAGTATTTCGTTCTATTAATAAAACCTTTAATAAATAAGAGACTAATAACATGTTAATAATTAGACATATATAAAAATATCAAGTTTAACTTATTGATATTAGACATAACATAAATTAAGTGTAAAATTCGAGAATAGAAAAAATAATGATATTTCAATTAAATAATTCATTGTCATTGCTAACAAAAATATGTAATCTATAATACCAAGGACATAAGCAGTTTAACCCTTCTTTGCATGATTTTTTCTTTATTGGTGAAATAAATCAAGTAGATATAATTCATGTTCAAAATTAAAGGAAAAATGGTTAAAAAAATCTTAGTATATATTTATACTACAAATTTAGCAAAAAACAATATGCTAAAAATTTCCATCATCATCCAAAATTAGATCATTAGCTTAGTACTAAATAGAAATATAAGAGGAAAATAACAGAAACACGTGTTACAAACCTTTCTTCCACTCATTTTCAATTTTTTAGCAATAGAAACTCTAACATAATAAAGAAAATTATAAACGAAATCATACGTTTATTGCAACTACAACAAACAGCGGAATGAGACAACTTTAAGCTCGTTTCACTGATAATGACACTTGTTTATTTTTGCCAGCTATGTTTCTTTTTATGCAATGGACATTAAAAAGGTATCCAAACACGATCAACTTAAAGTGAACTTGTTCTTTTATATAATTTTTGGGCATTATTGGTTATGATGGAAATTTCCACCATTATGCAAAGAAGGGTTAACCAAAATTATCAGACACCATAGTTTGAGTTTCTGAATCTGGTGCTTTTAAACACTTGGAAAACGCCTCTTTTGAAGAACTGACATGCGTATAGAATTAGTTAATAATGCGATCTTGACTATAGATATGTCAGATTGGCAAAATAAAATTGTAAGTGTATTACTAATAAAAAATGGTATAGTGGTACGTTGGTAAGACATAGCAGAAAAAACAAATTTAAAGAAAATAAGAGACAAATATTTTAAATGAACGATGAATATGTTGATAAGAAAAATTATATAGAACAGTACTAAACTCTTAAAACTTAAAAGCACTGAATACATAAGTTTAAGTTTGTACTGGAGTAACAATAATCTTACCACAGTTTTGTGGAAACTATCACAATAACACTACTTTATATTTATTACTAATTTATATATTGACATAAGAATGAACAATGCACTGTGTATATGGTATTTAACTGTGCTGGTACCGATACTGGTCAAATAAAAACGTGATTCATGCTGTCTACGATAGTGAAAATTCTTTGGTGTCCTATCCATTGTTGTCTGATAACTTGTTTAAAAGATAGCACGTATCATGTTATCACTTCCTGTTTGGTTTAAATAGGTAGCAAATGATAAAAGTAGAAATTAAAATTAGATAAAATTGATTTTTTTTTTTTTTGCTAGATTATTTGTAACATTCTTTGTAATTATTATTTGGCTTTATCATATACTTAATTCTTAAAAGACTCGTTACTTTTTCTCCAATAGGCTTGTTACTTTTATATTCCAGAGAAATTCATCAATAATTTAATTGAGTCTATTAATATTGTATTTACAATCGATATCCCTTTTAAGAAATTTCCTTTCAGGAAATCACAAACTGTTATTCCGCTTCTACACAATATTCTCTGATCCAAAAGATAAATGTGATAGAAAAATTTATTAAAAATGTCTTTTGAGAAATTGGGAACAATAGCGTTTTGTATTGAAATGTCGAATTAATTGAAAATTTATTAAATTTTGAGAACAAAAGGATTATTTCCCAATAAATTATTTATGTATCAATTTTTTACATGATATTAATTCATTGGTCTTATTTTAATACCGTATAAGAAATAACGCATAGTTATTATCCTAGAAGAACATTGAATATCAACTTACAAGTTTATTTTTTTATATAGGTGTTTATTTTTTATGTTTTAAATAGTTTCTCCTCTTTCGTCATAGAATTTCACATGAAAATGAAATAAATCAATAACAATTGCTTAGGGGTTTCTGTAGTACCGAAAGAAATGTTATAAATATCAGAAGAAAATATTAAGTTATAAACAATGAGAATTTGCAATGGGAATTTCTTTACATTAAATAAAATATATTGTTTCATTTCAAACGAACTCATGCTTATGAATTTGAAATACAAATAGTACAGAATTAAGAGAAAATACCATTTCCAAAATTAGTTTTAATCATTTAAAGTAAATGTCGACCCCCCCCCCCACACAAAAAAGATTTTAAAGAATTGATGTAGAAAATACCTTTAGAAAATTTATTGTAAGAGCTCAGAAACAAATTTCTCTTGTATTTAAGTTGCTGACAAAAGCACTTAACCACTTTTTTTTTAAATCACTATATTTTGGTTTAAATATTCGTGAAATATAAAGGCATTTTTTATTGATGTATAATGAAACATGAATATATTTAAATGCAACTTATAGGAAATTTTTATAATAAAAATAAAATATTTTTGAAACACGATAGCAAAATTATCTTGAAAAATGTAGGATGATGATTTTATATGATTTAATATGAAGGAATGTCATAAAAATGAAAAAACAATTATTCGTTTCCTGATTATTTATTCTATAAAGGAAGTATATAACTCAATATATAAATTAATAATAAATTACATTTCCCTCTGGTTGACAATAACACATTCTTTAGATTAGAAGCAATGAAAAGACCCGAATTCTTTCAGGAATTTATAAAATGCATCACATAAAAAATTCAACTAAACATGAACAAAGGTTTTTCATAAGAGATTTTTCAAAGGTTCCTTCTTTTGTGAGGCTTTCAATAGGGATGGCGAGAGAATATAAGTTTGATAACTTAATGTAGAACACTTTAAATTGATTTAGTTCTACATATTAAAACAAAAAGAAAAATGTACACAGATAGTACTTCTGTAAAATGGATTATAATATTATTTTATTTTCATTCATATAAAAAGAATGCTCAAATTTTGTCTATATAATTAATAATAATTGTGTTTACTCTTATTTTTAATATATCATTAATATATCTATTCTTAAAGTAGTAAGAAATTTTAATATTTTTTAAAAGGGAATTAAAATATTTTGTATTGTTTCTAAGCATAATTCTATTAAATTCATAATAATTCAGCATAATTCTATTAAAGCATATTCTAAGCATAATTCTATTAAAGCATAATACTTTCTGTCCGTAATGACTTGAGGTAAATTATTTATCATCCTAGTCTCTAACTTTCCTTACTGAATGATAAATTGTTAAGCATTCACTCCACATCTTGGTGAAAAAGATAAAAATTACCCATGAAGTTAAATACCCAATTAATCATTTGGTAATTTCCAATATTAATCATTTGACAGAAACCTGTAAACGTTCAAAATCTTTAAGTTAAAAGTCACGAAATGTAATTGAAATTAATGTTCGCTTATGTATTTCCCTTTTAAAGTATCAAAAGATAGACCTGATAAGTTGAATTCAAATGTTTTGAAAAATGATGTATTTTAGAACAAATTAGGGATTAATCTTTCGAGAAATTTCCAAATTAAGAAGATGAATATAAACAAAAGAGCACTAACGTAAAGTCATCAACACAAATTTTACTATTAGATTAATATTATGCATGTGTTATATGTATTAAGTATTTATTTCCGTACCTTCTACACTTTGTTTGTAAAGTAATTTGTTTATAAGTTTGTTTATAAATTTGAATGCATTGTACTCATATTATTAATTATAAATACTAAGTTAAACCTTCTTTGCATTATGGTGGAAATTTCCATCATAACCTATAATGCCCAAAAATTATATAAAAGAACAAGTTCACTTTAAGTGGATCGTGTTTGGATACCTTTTTAATGTCCATTGCATAAAAAGAAACATAGCTGTCAAAAATAAACAAGTGTCATTAACAGTGAAACGATCTTGAAAGTTGTCTCATTCCGCTGTTTGTTGTAGTAGCAATAAACGTATGATTTCGTTTATAATTTTGTTTTATTATATTAGAGTTTCCATTGCTAAAAAATTAAAAATGAGTGGAAGAAAGGTTCGTAACACGTGTTTCTGTTATTTTCCTCTTTTATTTCTATTTAGTACTAAGTTAATGATCTAACTTTGGATGATGATGGAATTTTTAGCATATTGTTTTTTGCTAAATTTATACTATAAATATATACTAAGATTTTTTTAACCATTTTTCCTTTAATTTTGAACATGAATTATATCAACTTGATTTATTTCACCAATAAAGAAAAAATCATGCAAAGAAGGGTTAAGCATATTATGAAAGCAATTCACCTGAAAAGATTGTTAATTGTTTCACATTAAATGTATTTTTTATTTCAGTTTGATATAAATGTAGTGTAAAATAACAGTGGACGGAATAGAAGGTAGGACGAAATATGATTGGGGTGTTTCGAATGCACTTCTGTCAGTGTATGAAAGATTCTTTCACTGGACACCAAAATAAGCACTTTATATGAATCTCGCGCTCTAGTAAACAACATAACATGAAGACAATGATCGGCGGAGCGTATGCTCGCGTCCACAAAGGAAAGCAAGTCTCTTACTTTATTACAATGTAACATTTAAATAATTTAGTTTCGCTGAGTATTTATAACTCTGTAAGAACATGCGCGATGCTCTAGTAACTAGTGACATCTGGTTATGATTTTTGATGCTGCAAACACACACGCACATACACACACATGAAGTGTTTATTTATTAACCATAAAGTGAGTGTTTCTTTCGTTACAGTTGAGATCATGCATACGTCACTTTATTTTACTTCTAATTGGTCTGTGATAGAAACAAATAATAGTTTTCACCCATAAATGTTGAATATACAATTAATTGTCCACCCATCAAAAACAAGTCAATGTGTCAGTGGGATGAGCTCTTCAGTGAGTAGTTGGAAAGGGAATGTTGGCCAATATCTTAGTGGGATGGGTTATTTAATATATTATTGGAGATATGTCTCTCTTGATACCGTCATTAAAAAATAAATACTTATGAATCATTATGTAAAGATAAATTTATTTCATGTAGCATGCAAAACACATTAAATATTAATATTGGATTGTTTTTACAAGCAATAAACAAATCATAACATCCACTATATGGTTAGTTTCAATCTGCAAGGATGATTCAAATGTTTTTTTATTATCTTTTAGTTGATTTTTTTTAATGTATGTATATATAATAAATATTGATTTTCAATTACTTATTTTTAAGTATAACAAGAAAAAACCAAAAAAATAAGTATTTGTACAAACTTAGTAATAAAGATAGAAAATGCAAATAAATTTATTAAGATTACAATGAATGTAATTTGTGCATTTTGTAAGCATTTTAAAGATTTATCCTATATATTTTATAAGTGCTTATATTTCACACTTATTAATTTTATGAAAGATATAGAATATAATAACAAATGAAATATAATATAATACAGAAAGCAAATGCAAATAAATTACTTAAGTTACTATAAATATAATTTGTTCAATTTCTATGTCTTCTGAAGAAATTAAAGAAGTTATTTTTCAAATTTATAATTTTTAAGGATATAAATTTTAAAGATTATTCTTTTTAAAAGAAAAATTCTTTTAAAAAAATTGTAAATGTCGACATTTACTAATTTATAGGAAAAGTTCAGTTTTATTTGTTAAAATGGAAGAGTAAACAAAGTAGTAAAAAATGCTAAAAATAATATAAATTGAAAAATATTTCGTTTTCAGTTGTTAAAACATTATAAATTAATTATGAAGATATAAGTAACCTTACATCATAAGATATAAATTTTGAGAATGTGATTGTGATTGATTAAAATAATTGCGGTTGCTGGAGAATATTTAGACCGAATAGATTTTGGAATTCACCAATTACTCTTAAATAAGAAACACACCTTATTTCGCAAAAATTCCCTAGAACGTCGTCATTAAATCCGATCACGATATTAAAAATTCTAAAAAATAATAACACAAAATAATGCGTCGGTTTCCATGGATACGCCATGATCAAATCTTGCTTATGCTTATATAAAGTACGACGTTTGTAAGCTGCTTTTTGGTTGAGAATATGTCACGTACTTGGCTGCTGAAGTAGAAGAGATACTTTTGATCACAGCAAAAGTCGCCAACACGTACTAACAAATTTTTTTTTTTTTTGCTATTACTTAGAAATTGCGCGGAGATCTAATTATAGCAATCCTTCATGGTAAGGTAACATTTTATCGATATATCTGCTCTTTAGTTCTCTTTTCCACATAACTTACGTTTTGAGAATTGTTATTGTTTCTTTTGTTAGTTTTTTGAAATTATTCACCCTCTATAGAATAATATAAAAATTTGAACAAGCAATTAACAAATTATCTTATAAACCTGAACTGAAATTAAAGAGGAATTCATTAAAAAGATAATTTTATTTTGAAGTTTATAATTATCATAAAAGGAAGCTGTTTTTGAGAAAAACTGTATTGGGTATTTGTATGAGCCGTAAACATATTTCAAATTGAGAAGTAATAGTTATTACTTTAAACTGTTGGTCAAATGTTGATATTTAACTTAAAATTAAAAAAAGTGAAATTAAATTATAAATTTAAAAATTATATTTTTTTTTAAAATTAAGAAGTCGTACTTTTAGAAATGTTGAAATTAATTCCGTTTTGAAAATTTAGAATTTTTGTTCTTTTAAATGCATATGATTTTGCATGAGACCTAATTTATTTTGTTTAATCAAAAAACATACAACTAGAAAAAAGTGAACAACTTTTGAACTATAATCTGAATTTTTTTTTATGTGTATGAGTCATAAATAATGAAATTTTACTTATGCATTAACACTAAGGGTAAAAGGAGACTTCTTCTTAAATCAAGTCTTAACGGGACATTTGGATCCATCTCCAAAGATTCCATGGCAAGGCAAACACATGTCTTCACGACAACGAGATCAGTGCCCCTTATCATTTCTTATCCCACTGTTAGAAGTATAAGGAAATCAGGAAAAAGTATTGGGTTTTCCGGAAAGTTTGTGCCGATTTATGTTATGTTTCAATGTTTTATGCTACCTTTCAATACCGTTTCGAAGATTCCATAGTATTTACCCTTCTTTGCATAATGGTGGAAATTTCCATCGTAACCTATAATGCCCAAAAATTATATAAAAGAACAAGTTCACTTTAAGTTGATCGTGTTTGGATACCTATTAATGTCCATTGCATAAAAAGAAACATAGCTGTCAAAAATAAACAAGTGTCATTATCATTGAAACGAGCTTAAAGTTGTCTCATTCCGCTGTTTGTTGAAGTTGCAATAAACGTATGATTTCGATTTTAATTTTGTTTTATTATATTAAAGTTTCTATTGCTAAAAAATTTAAAATGAGTGGAAGAAAGGTTTGTAATACGTGTTTCTGTTATTTTCTTCTTTTATTTCTATTTAGTACTAAGCTAATGATCTAATTTTGGATGATGATGGAAATTTTTAGCATATTGTTTTTTGCTAAATTTATACTATAAATATATACTAAGATTTTTTAACCATTTTCCTTTAATTTTGAACATGAATTATATCAACTTGATTATTTTCACCAATAAAGAAAAAATCATGCAAAGAAGGGTTAAGTGTATTTGAGAAATAAAAATGTATGCATTTTAAGAGACCTGTTGATTGTACGAATAAATTGTCAACATATATATACAGAACTTTTCACAGGAATTTATTTTACTATAATTAGATAATTCTGAGCATCCCTCTACTTTGCATTTCTGTATGAACTTTCCTTTGGAAAGGATTTAGTTCAAACTTAACTTCAGTTTAATATTGGGTTCTTCGGAAAGTTCTTGCCGATTTTCGGTAGGTAGCGCAAGAGACCTGACTGAATAGACCACAATAATTGAAAACAAATGACATGTATACATATTCTAAAAAAATAGCTTCAGCCATATTTGGTAAAAAAGTTTGGTTATCTACGATTCATCAGTTTTGTACGTTGTTGGCCCTCTTCCAGTGTGACTGAGTCTTAGTGGACGGTTTTATGTTGGAACCTTCATCCCTTTGGCCTTGTGAGTTCCCTTAGCTTGCGGATTTATATCCAGCAGAACCTTTTTGCGGAATACCTTTGAGTTGGACGACATTCATCCTTAAGGTTATGCATCAACACTATTTAGTGAATGTATGTGCATTAGCATTTTAACACTAATAGGAGATAAAAGATTCAGTATTCAAATTTAAGTGTTATAAGAAATGAATTTTCCTTTTTGATGTAATGGATTACAAAAATAGATGACTTTATAGTGTTTTTAATTGGAATAAATTTGTTTTTATGAGGATCATTTTCTTATATGGTTTTTTTCTTCACTTGTTTTCTTATGTGGTTTGTATATTCTATCAGTGTTGCCATTATAACATTATCATAATGTTTTCTATCGTTCTTTTCGCCTTTTTGAAAGCTGATTTGACTGCTGAAGCAGGTGATCTCGTAAGGATAGTGTACTTGATATCAAAGAAATTATTATGTTTTGCCCAATCAGCCAATTTATCAAACAGGATGGTGGGAATAATGTGGTAGTTTATTAAGAACTGGATCAAAAGTCAAATATTAACCTTTTCAGGCTTATACACAACAAGGGGAATCTAACAAAAGAGGAATAATGCCTATATCAACAATGTTACGATCATTAATTCGATGGAATATGCCAATTTTCATGGTTTGAGTAATAGTCAGCCTTACCAAGAAATCTCTCATCAATTGATTGACTACTCATCAGCACTTTGCTCAAATATAGGTGTCATGGATCTAGTAGTCATCAGCCATATCAAGAAATCTTTTATCCGTAGACTACTGGACAGCTCTTAATGCAAATGCAGGCGTTTATTGAAATAGTTGCAGTAAACACTTCAACATAGTCACAGTTTTCTGATTTGATATCGGTATTGTGTCACATGGACAATGTCTGATTCAAGAAATGTGATACTTAATGACATATTTGATTTTTCGATTTGCATTGATGACTGCCGGAATCACATTGCTGGCTGCAAAGAAGTAAGACATCTTATTCAGCATTTCTTTTTGAGAGCCACAGTTCTCAATTTTTGGTGTGAAAGTTTGAAATATAATTATATAAGACGCAGATTTTCTCTTAATTTTGCAAACAGGTAGCCTAGTCACTTTTAGACATGATCATAATGTTATGCACCCAGATGTACTATCTAATATATTATATCACTTTAATCTATTTTATTAGCAAGATGTCTTCAATTACAGAATGTAAGTCTTAACTAATAGTCTAGTGGTGTAAATGAATGTTATGATTAACTACATTTACGAAAACACCGTAATGAATATAGTTCCTTTTTTAATTATTTATATTTTAAATCAAATAACTTAAAACTCACTTTATATATATAAGCTTACTGGAGAAACTGTGATTTAAGTAGTACAACCATTCTCACTATGTCATCCAATTGATTGAGGGACAATATTTACTATCGAAGACGGAATACTAAGAGATAACTTTTGAGGGCCATATTCATGTCAGTAGACTGGAAAGCTATCCTATTCTCTGCAAACATCTCACTCATGAAAAGCTATTATAACCAAGATTAATAAATCTGATTGGCTTATCGTCACCCTTTTTGGGATAAATCAGCTATCATTATATGAAATACCAGTAACGGATTTACATATTGGGTTGCTACACTTATAAATGAAGTAAATAATATGTTGAATATTAACTTGAAATATAAGATTTTATTTTTTACTAAGAAAAACATTTTTGTCTCTTATGATTATAAGATGTTTTCATGAAATTGACATGCTGGTAAAAATTGCCAGAAATGTGAAGCATGCTATTTCAAAGTGTATACCAACAGCTCTAAATTATGAAGTTATTACTTTTGTTCTGATCAAAGGATAACGTGACGCAAAATGTGAGTGCAAATCTTTACTTTTGCATTTTATTAATTATTTAGCAAGAAATTAAATTACGTTTTTTTCATATCATAATGATAATAATATTAGTTTAAACATTCATTTTTGAAGTTATCATTACTTTATGATAATATTTTTTAAATTATAATTTTGTTTTACATACGAGAGAGCTTTACAGATATTGTAATTAAATTTTTTATTCGAGTTAGTTTGGTAATTTTTTTGATGGATTTCCTTGTATATCTGGCAACCTGTTTCTGATTATGTTACAGAGATGGAGAAAATAAGAATAATGTTGAAAATTCTGTCTAGGAAACCCTAGTATTTACGTCATCGCCAAGAAATTAGAACATTTTAATTTTCATATTTTTTTCATATACTTCTTTTTAAAATCTTAATATTTAAGAATTTTTTTATTCATAAGATTTAAATATATTCTTGATTTTTATATCATATTTTTATTTATTCACTATTACGTTATCTTGGCAACATTTCTGCGTCGCCAAAAAGATTGGAGTGATGGAGTATAAGGGAGCTGTGACGGATATGTTATTTTCTAACAAATTGTTAAAGTTAAAATATTTGAAAATATGGCTAAGGGAATTTAAATAGAGAACGAACAATTTATGAAAGAATTAAATAAAATAGGAAGAAAATTAAAGACAATAACTTTCTTTGATAAAAATAAACTATCCATACTGTTTAGAAAAAAAAAAGTATTTCCACGTGTTAATGATAAAATGTAATTCTTTTGAACTTATCTTTGCTATTTTAAAACGAAAGCATTATAATGCGTCTCACAATGAGTAAACTGAATCCTTTCGCTTCACTGTTTAATTACTTCCGTTTTTAATAAATCACGAGCTGAAAACCCATGCATCAAGTTACCGAGTCCTTAAGCGTACCTAATTCTTTGGAATTAGTATTCGGATGAGCGCTTTATCACTTTCTAAATTTATCTGAGCAATCTGTCACTTTTTTCCTATCACTCCTAAACCTTAATTGGGATTAATATCAAAAAGCTATTTTTAGTGAATGCTTGCCAGTAAAAATAGCAGAATAAAAATGTCATTTTATTGTGTGCTATTTATTTCATTTAATTTTATTTCCTAACTTTATAGAATACAAGCTAATATTAGTTTGGGGAAAAAGTAATCCATTATTTTTTCGGTAGACGTGTGTAGTGATCGCTATCTCGTGAGGTATCTATCAAACAATTTCAGATTTATGCTCGTTGGTAAGGTGACATATGACACTAAAATATACTCTTGCGGTTTTTTGTTTGATTAATTCAGTTACGAGTACAAGGTTTCAAAAATGGAAGACAACAAACAGAAAATTCGATACATTTTTTCGTGTTTCTCTGTAACGGCGAAAAAGATAGCCGGGTGGCAAAAAATTGTGATAGGTGTTTATTGTCCTATATATGACTGTAACAACCAGTTACGCACAATTTTTGGTTTCGTCGATTCCGTTTGGGTATTTGGATGTTAAAGATACGCCTCACATGGATACAACATCGTCGAGAATGTCTATAAAATATCAAAAATTGTCAAACTTGACAGCATGTCAGCAGTCGTAGCTTCGCATAAGACATAAAAATCTACATGAAAACTGTTTTAAACCTTTTTACAAAGCGAATCTGAAAGAAGTTACAAAAAGTTCACGTAAAAATAATGGATTTCTTTTTCCTCAACTTAATATAAACAACGGAAAAATCTGGAGATTATAAGGGAACAGTTGCTATGGTTACAGCTGTTTATTTAATATTATTGTGAATGATTTTATTCAGAAGACTAACTTAGTGAGCTACAGTAGTAAAAATGGTTTTGAATTGTTTTTAAAAATATACGAAGAGATGTACACATTCAGCATAAATTTGGCTCTTTGTAAAAGAAGAAATATTTTGTGTTTTCAGGCAAAAAATATTAAATTTCCAGAATTGTTTTTCATCTTCATTTTTATAGATATTTCAGCATTGCTTTCTTTGATCTCAAAATCTGAGACTTTCTCTCGTTTGTCATGAATAAATAAAATTTATCATGACCATCTTAAAAATAAAATTTCAAGAATCTAAACTTTTTTAGAATGATGTGATGAATTTTTTTTTATTATTAAAATTTACTTGGGAAGATAAGATTATATAATTTATTTATTTTTTCAAGGAAAATTATTCATAAGAATAAATTACATTCGACTTAGAATAAAAAATAAATTTTATGAATTCGTTTAAAATTAAGTAATTTTGATGCTATCTTTTTAAATATTATATTTTCTATATACATGCAACTTCTTGATGCTTTTTATTTATTTTCTGAACTTATATCAATGCATAAATTCTTTAAAAATACTTGTCCTGATAAGGTGCAGAAAGAATAGTTTGTTTTAAATTAAAAAAAGATCATGAAAAAGAGTCTTATATGACAATAACTTCTATTTTAGCCTTTAAATTTCTTATGAGTTAAATTGCATTCTACGGAGATAATTTAGAGTTTTGAATGCGTTAAAATCTATTTATAAAAAAGCTTTCCTTCAGATATTTTCAAAAAGTTCAACAACAGAGAGGCAATCGATGACATGTTTGGAGCAATCTATGGTTTACGCACAAAATGTTCTTCAAAGTCTTTCTGAATTCAAAGCGAACGAGTCATCAGGCGAAAATATGCAATGTATTCAAAACTATTCAGCCATGGTTAAACGACCTGTGTCAACATGCGCATTGCTGGAATTCATTGGAATTCACTTGAAATCATGATTGTCTCTGTCTCGTAACACAATCAATGTAACGCAAAATAAAATCTATTGGAAAATTTTAGAAAGATTGGTTTCTACAGATGAATTTTTAAAATGCTATATACTCTGTGCATGTAATATCAATGATTTAAATTTGATACTGTGTACTTACGAAGTTTTTCATAAAAATGTACTAATAACGTGACAAAATGATTTTTATAAATACTGAGAAACAAAAACAACATAAGTCGGTATTCCAAATTTTTTGTTATGAAATAATAATGCATATCACTTAGTGATTATATGATACTTAACCCTTCTTTGCATAGTGGTGGAAATTTCCATCATAACCTATAATGCCCAAAAATTATATAAAAGAACAAGTTCACTTTAAGTGGATCGTGTTTGGATACCTTTTTAATGTCCATTGCATAAAAGGAAACATAGCTGTCAAAAATAAACAAGTGTCATTATCAGTGAAACGAGCTTAAAGTTGTCTCCTTCCGCTGTTTGTTGTAGTTGCAATAAACGTATGATTTCGTTTATAATTTTGTTTTATTATATTAGAGTTTCTATTGCTAAAAAAATTGAAAATGAGTGGAAGAAAGGTTTGTAACACGTGTTTCTGTTATTTTCCTCTTTTATTTCTATTTAGTACTAAGATAATGATCTAACTTTGGATGATGATGGAAATTTTTAGCATATTGTTTTTTGCTAAATTTATACTATAAATATATACTAAGATTTTCTTAACCATTTTTCCTTTAATTTTGAACATGAATTATATCAACTTGATTAATTTCACAAGAAAAAATTATGCAAAGAAGGGTTAAGCTATCACAAGTTCAAACTTTCATCATGGTTTTTGCTATTTTTATTCTAATTTCACTAGCTTCTGCAACACAATACTTTTCAATTTCTGTTCGATTTTATTTCCAGTTTCCAATTATAATTTTTTCAAAACCAAACTCCTTTACATTTTTTACCAATGCACCCAAAATCTAGTCGTTGTGCTTATTTTTTTCTCCATAGTTACAATTATTTGTTGTTTATTACCCGATTTGAAATTTCATTGCGGTACATTTAAAAATGTTGAACATATCCCAAGAATATTTTACGAATAATGAACATTCCTCCAGAGAATGACGAAATGATAAACACTGATCAGAACTCTGCTGTATATCTATCACAGCTCTTCGTTACTTTTTTTTTAATAAACTATTCTAATTCATTCAATTCCTAAAAATAATTTGTTAATTCAATAAAATAAGTATTTTTAAAATTTAAATTAGTATAAGATACTGAGATGTAATACGATGTTTAAAATGAAATAAGCATTCTATTCTTTTCATGACAAAGATTCAAGCAAGCTTTAAAGTTACAACAATTTTTCGTATGTAACTGTAGCGATGTCACACCATTGTAATGATGCCATCGAGTGTGTGCACTCAGTGGCTCTTTATTTCCCTTCAGTTGGCATATAACAGAAGATTAATTCTTCGCAATTCGACTAGTCTCGTGCTAGTTGATGCGAGTTTTGTAATCAGATGATTTTGTAAGACGATGTTCTAAAGTTTTGTTCGACATCAGGAGTTTCAAATTTATTATATAAAAGAACATACGCAACACTGGAACTTCTACATAACTAATAGTTTGTTGCCATCATATAGGCAACTTGCTTAATAGTGAAGTTTTTTTTTTTATTTTGTTTGAACATTCGACGTGCATGTTGAACAGGCTAATGAAATAGTTAGTCCCCTGGATTTCAGAACTTATATAGGATTTTCTATCCTATATAAGTTCAATTTTAACTCTAGCATGGTTTTCATTAATTTTAAACTGTCCTGCTCTCATCTACGAAAGTGTATTATAAATCAATAGAAAGTGGAAAGCATATTACTTTCCTGGAGGACATTTTAAGACATCATATGTTGGGGTTCTGTTTTATACTGGATGAAATTTCAAAGACTTTCTTCTCAACTGGCATACCTAAAGGCAGCAAAAATATAAAATCCATTTTTCTTCGTTCAGTGATGGCTGTTTCAAGTCTGGAAGACTCCGCACAAATCACACTCCTCAATTGTGTGTGTGTTCTTATAAATATTTCATATGTTCTTTAGATGGAACTACTTTGATATACCCCCCAAATCGGAAATTTGGCGACTTTTTTTCCCTCACCAATCATAATACCTGTTTTTGGCGCCTTTTTTTATTCGCAAAGATGGATTCTGGCTAAATACAAATAATTAATACATAAAAAAACTTTAAAAAAAACTCAGAAAATGGTACAAAATACAAGCAAATACTAAATTTGGCAACAGCAAAAACCTAAAAGCTGAAAAAACCTAAATTGGTAACACCAAAATAAGAAACAGCAACCCTAAAAAGACCGTAGAGAGTGCCAGATTTGGCGCGTAATTTTTTTGGGGGGGGTATATCAAAGTTGTTCCCTTTAGATTGTCCTGGATTATTTGACAGTTATTTTTTTCACAAGGACCAACTCTGGCATTTATTGATAAAGTTATATTGCCATTCCATTAGTATTCATCAATCTTACCCATAGAGCAATACATTGAATAATTGTATCAAATAAATATGGCGTATTTAAGTCCTACGAAAACAAGCTATCTGTTATAAGTATGAAAAAGTAATGTGTTGAAAATTAATATATTAAAAAATTAAATCAGTGAATTTACCACTAAAACTAAAAATATTTAAATCTCATTAATTAGAAAGTAATGAATATTTTTAAGGATTTTTAATAGCTTTAAATTATTTAAAATATTTTAGTTGTTAAATACATGTGGGCTAGACTTTGATAAATGTAATATTTTTATGCACCTAAATACTCATGAGTGTCAAGCAAAATAAATATTTTGCGTATGGCAATAACCATCAATAGATGAAGAACAAACAAATGAAAACATATAAATTAGTTAAATTAATTTCCTGTACAGAAAATTTCAATAAGTGCGTTTTGCATATGACTTATTATCGTACCTTGCTTGAAATCTTTGACCATTCTTTGAACTTCTTTAAAAAAATTTCCTGAGATAAAAATCTCAAATCAAAAGTTATGAAAAACTTCTCCGAATCACGTTTGGTAAAATAGGCTGACAACAGATGGTGCCCTTATCATCAACGCTGAGGAATATTCAGTCTGTTAGCAGCCTCGCAGGTAGACACATCTGATGTCTACCTTTTGATCAAGTACAAAGACTTATCCGAAGTGTTCCAACTGCCACTCCGCATAGGCTTCTACTGATAACATATTGACCTGTGCAGGTTCAGAAAGGATTGACCTTTTGATAGGTTGATTGAATATCATTTTGATACTTTGAAGATTCATTTACTCGTGGCTAGATCATGAGGAATAAGACAACAATAACAAGAACTTGTTGAAGTTCTATTCACAAATAACAGAATTATGCACATAAAAGAAGAAAAGAAATTTCTTCCTCAGATATATTTGAAAGTGGAATATTGTTTTATAAATCCAACATATAGACCAGATAAAAAACGTGAATGCTTATAGTTACTAAAAACTTTACATGGAATAAACCCTTTTATATCAGGATCTGTATACTTCGAGTTTCATTTGTTAAACAATGTTTAATGAGATCTTCTAAAATTCTCGATATTTTTAGTGATTAAGCTAATTGCATAATTAAATTTGATATGTTGAATAAATCCTGCTTACATTTTTCAGTAAAAAAAACAGAAATTCACCATAACAATATATATATGTAAATTTTAGTGTCACATCGACAATTATAATCAAAATTTTATATACAGTATATCTTTAAGGAATGGATTTTAATTTACTAGCCATACAGCTGCAGGTATTAATCAAATCATGTTTATAGTAATTTGATTATTGGTTCTAATCTCGTCTAGCAGATCTAGACAATCCTCAGGATTCCGAAAATGTCTAAACATAGTTGAGGCTCTCAAATGACTTCACCTTTGTTCCTTCGATAAAAATTAAAAATATCAGTCAGTTAAGCCATTTTTTAATAGACTATTTATAGCGAAACTATTTTTTAATAGACTAAATAAACTTTGTTGGAACATTTTTACAAAAGTACTGACATTAAATTCGAACATATTTTAATAAGTAGTTAAATAGTTGTTTAAATCTGAAGCTTAAAATAAAGAATTTCAGAAATTATTCTTGGTAGATGCAATTGCGAGACATAGCTTCGTAAGCTTATTTTTTCATTAATATGAAAGCTTAAACAATTATCAATACGAATGGGAAATATCAATAAGAATATTAGCATATCCCAACAATACGAAACACGTGTTTTGGATTACAAATAGATTCTGTTGAATTGAAAGAAAATTACATAGATTATAATTAAATGTTTAGCGAATATTTTCTAATTTTAAACACATAATATCGTATTTCTAAAAACTTTCAACTCATGCTTTAAACATTGCATGTTTCGAAAAGGTATTTTTTAATTAACATTATTTAATTAATTTTCTTCTTTTGTGTATTTTTTTAATACGTTGATTTTGCATTTGATAATTATCATGAGATACTAATTTTTTTAATTCCAAGAAATTTTTTATTCTAAAAAGCTGTTTTTTAAATTTTTTTTCAAAACTATTTAATCTATTTAAGTAGATTTAACATGAAAATAAAATAATACTTTACCTCGGTTGTAAAGGAATTTAAGAAAAACCAATCCTTACATATCTAATACACCAAACCAAAACTTTCTAATACAATAATATACTGAAACAAACTTTTGTAATTTAACAATATAGCAAAGCAAACTTTTATAATACATATCTGAATTCTTTTACTCTTAATTTAAAGCAATATGCTTTCTTATTTGAAATAGTGGTACAAGTTATGAATATAAGATTGAAAGTACCTGTTACAATATAACTGCATAAAAACTATGATGTGGTCTAAAAGAAACGTTTTACAAGATTATGAGGGAGCGTGATATATTTATGATTATGGTATGTTTTAATGATTTCTAATTTCTGATTCCTTATCATAAAAATTGGATAGCCTCTATGATAAAAATCAATCGTTAGAGCAGTCACGGTTACGATTAATGGCAGTAATTAAACAAAATTATTGGAAAACTCATAAACGTTGGAAGATAAATAATTAATGATATAAAAGGACGTAAAGGAATCATCTGAAATTAATAAAACTTATGGTATAGGTTACCATAGTCAAAATAAATAACAATAATCAAAACATGATCTCGGGAAACGTGTTACAGCCGATATAAAAGTTGCTATGATGGATATCAGGAAGTATCTTAACGTTTTAATAATTCATTATACGAATTAGTATAAAAATAATACAAAGAATGAAAGATAGAAAAGTTGAAAAGGAAGTTAACTTTGTTGTTTTCTATTCATTTTTATTTAAAATTTGTGAATAATAAGTGAATTTCTGAAAGAAATTGCATATTTGTTTTTATTTTTTGCTTTGTTTACGCAAGAAAATTTAAAACATCTATTTTTATTTTTAAATTGCCGTTTCAGAAAACTAATCTTTTTTACTTCTTAGAAAATGTCTTTTTTTTCGTATTTTTTAATCATTTCTTTAAAAATTTTTTAATTTGTTTGTTTTAAAAATTATTAAAATTAAAAATATATATGTTTATATACGATAATCTTTCTTATTGGCTTTATACCCTGAAGCTTAAGTTACTTTTATTAAAATCAATAAATAATAAAAACTCTTATTTGAACATAGCATTATAAATTGGACGAAAAGTAACTTTAATTTTAGAAAATGTCTATAATAAATAAAATGTTCTTTATGAATTATTGTAATTCTAAATTACCTCAAATCTAATATATGAGTGTAATATAATGGAAAAGTTTTATTTTAATGATTTGTCTAGTAATTACCAAATTAAACTAAGAAATATAAAACTGACCTATATCCGCCAAAGTTGAATTTCTTCTTTTTTCCCAGGATACTTGCACCATTTTTCTTAAAGCCTCCTGTGCACCCCCATTCAGCTGCAGAGATTGTTTCCTGCCCTGCAAAAGGGGAGGCAAATCTGTCAAAACTTGGCTAAAATTAACGCATTGTTTCCTCTTAATGGAAAATCAATGTGACCTGCTGTGTCAGTTGGTTTCCCATTTCTACGATGAAGGTAATTAATTTACAGAGACAGTGACATCATCAATGGAAAAGTAAATGAACATGAAGAATTATCGGGAAATTTTGTGAAATTTCATTTGAAAAAAAAAAAAAAAAAAGAATTAATTTTGATTCCGCAGAAAAATTCGAAGATAAGTATTGATTATCAGGAAGCTGGAAGTTTATTCACTTGTGGGAAATTAATCTACTCAGACGAATGTCGTGGTAAGAAAATTTAACGAATTTATTACCTTTTAGGTAAGCTAAGTAGTTGTAAAGCTAGGAAAAATGTTCAACTGATAATAAATATTTTTATTTCATATAAAACGGATTATTTATAGTGCATCCACACAATTCAATCAATTACAAAATTTACGGCACAATCACCTTTTGCGAAAAATGTCGCCATTTTGCACAAGCGAGGTCTGAAAATAAACAGAATATTAAAAAGTGTTGCCTGATTGGTTGAAATCCCTCATCTATGATAGGTCTGTATTGGTGCGCCAAGGGTGACCGTACAGTAGATCTCATCCAAATTTTCAATTACTCATGAATTGACAAGAAAAATGAAGTGTTTTATAACTTTTCAGGCAAACTTGATAACGAGAAATTCAAAACAAGAACAGGATATTATCAGAAACTACACCTGATAGAAAAAGAGAGACACAATAAAGATATTTATTCCTAAAATATATTGTAGAGAAATTATTGTAAGTTTAGGTTTATTTTTTCACACAAAATAATGATGCGATAATGAATCTAAAAGAACTTTATGTCAAGAAGGATTTAGATTTTTACCCATCGATATTGATGCTCGACTGGTACCAATAAGACATCTGATATCGATTATTGGCCAATTCCACTGAACGTATTGTTTAAAATATTCGTTAAAATAATTTCTGTGTGCACAATTCATCAAACTCACATAGAAAATTAGTATTGGACAATTCATGACATAGTGATCCGCATGCTGTCGATAACTTTAATAAGGAAATCCCACGTTCCAGCCACATCATCATCAGTAATCCAATTGTATTACTGTCTATCTAAATAGGATTCTAATGCTTAAATTAATAATTGATGGATTGATGTTTATCATTCTTCTATGTCTCCGCGTTTCTAAATCTCTGTTGAGTTTCGTAGTTTACTGTTTAACACAAAAGATTAAAAGATTTAAATGTTGATTTTGCATAAAGCGCTTTGTTGTTTTTAGATGTTTCCAAATATAACTTTAAATTAATACCAGAATCAATTAAAAAAATATATATACAAATACACGATTTTCTTACAAGAATGGCTTAAATTCCTCTTATGGGCATTAATACATGCCTAACAGTAATACTATTAGATTATTCGGTATCTCTTAACGGCGTACTGCGTACCTCGTTGAAAATGATTCCCAACTTTAAAGTCGAGCTTTATGTGCAATATTCAATGCATACATGAAGTCAATGTTCACCACTTTATGGGATGTTGACTCGCACAGCATAAAAAAAAAATTAACATGAAAATCACATATGATAATCTTAGCATTTGGTTGCTTTATCACTATTTAAATTTTGATCAGTTTTTCTCATGGGATTACGATGGTTTGTTTGATTGTTGATTCATGAAGACTACTTTTCTAGTCTTAACGCTTTATTAGGTGATTATTTTATGAATTTCAAAAAGAGATATGAAATTTAAGAACTTAATTACCCTAAAAATATGATCTTTTTCTTTTAGACATTTTCAAATAAAAATAAGAATTATCCTGAAATTGTCAATTAATATCAGATTATTAAAGAAATATGAATGTAAGAGAAAAAACGTGAATACTTTTTTTAGATTCAGAATATCATTCTACATATTTGATTCTACCTAATTTTTTTCCTTTTTATACATGAATTACTAAAACAAGTATGATTTGATTCTATCATGATAAATACTTTAACGGTAGGATAAGAGCTAATTAGCACATACTGAACTGTGATAAAGGGTCTTATCGATGAAAATTAAAATTAATTCAGGAAAAGCATTGATAAAACGTCTCCCTTACAATCTTAAAGTGAAGATGCCTTTTACCATAATCACACAAAACATTATATTGAAGATACGAAGTTCATTGATTAGACAGTTTACTTAAGGAATGAAGAAAAATCACTCATATAGAACATATTCAACGTATGTAAATCGAACATATTTTATGAAAAATCAAATGGGAGAGATTTTATTGAATATAAGTTGAGTGAATACCAATAAAGTTTTCAAAGGAGCAGCGTTACACGATCATTCATAAATGAAATGAAATTGGATGATCATAAACATTCATTATTAAACTATTTGAAATTGAATTGCCAATTGGATGAAAAAGAAATAAAATTGATTAATCACTTGATGAGGTTGCAAATGATATATTATCTTTTTATTACAATGGTATCTGATTTGGTCTCTTTAAATTCCACAGCAATTCCATAGCACTGAAAGAATGCAACTTTTTTTCAATAAGCTTAATCAATTATAGAGCTTTCTTCATCAAACACTTACTGAAAAATGGAAAAATATCTTTCACATGTTTTATGAGATTTAAACAAAAACCAGCTAATCCCTTTAGTGGTATACTCATTCTATAAAAAAAAATTCTATAGACCGACAGTATCCCTATTGACGATTATTAATAATACAATTTTTTAAAAAAAATTGAAAATTGAAATTTAATCTGCTCATTTGTAGCAATTTGCTTACAAGATTCTCGGAATGTTATTTTGTAATAGGCAACCCTGATTGATGAAATTTGAAATTAAATCTGCACATTTATAGCAAGTTGCTTACAAGTT
>JAPDSC010051297.1:0-19544 GCA_026290005.1 Latrodectus geometricus | reverse complement strand
ACACACACACACACACACACACACACACACACACACACACACACACACACACACACACACACACACACACACACACACACACACACACACACACACACACACACACACACACACACACACACACACACACACACACACACACACACACACATTATATGAGATCTGATATATGAAGATGGATACTTTTTACAAGGTTTTGTAATATATGCTTGATTTAATTATAAATTCAATTTTTCTTTTTGTTCTTATATGAAAAATGCATTAAAACTGTTAATTTATGTATGCATGAGCACAGAATATTATTTATTCAATAATATTGAGCTTAAGGTGATTTGTTTGTATTGATAACTTATACAATGCATAATAGAATAAAATATTGCACTTTTAAATATAAATTTTTACCTAATTTAAATGTGAAATTATTTTTATGACCATTATTGCGTTCCTGTAAAGTATGCTACTTTCAACATCAAATCTAAATTTAAAAAGTTAAAAAAACACCTGTTTGGGTTTCAGCAAATTATTAATACTCATAATCTCATTAGTACTTCTTTCATACATGAATTTATTGAACCTACATAATTAAATCCGTACTTTTACACTACTAAATTCAAAATTCATTAGATCCATATTTTCCCATGTCTGTATAATGTTTCCCATCCTCCATATAGACATATATAATATATAAATATATCTTATAATAACAAATCAACGCAAAGAAATTGTATGGCCTAATAAATATTATGTTTATGTGATACATTTTTTATTATTGTAAAAAAAAGAACATTTTAGTAAATAATTTTTGAAATTGATTAAACAAATAAAATTAACAAGCAAGATGGCTTGCTAATCTATTTTGAGATCCAAATATTTCTAGATTATGGAAAATACTTTATTCGAGTATGCGAGTCATGTTCTAAATCTGTTATAAAAATACTTACATTTATGATACCAATTTTGATATTTTTACCCCGCAAATTTCCCGTGCTGAGAGGGTAAAGAGGACCATTCATTTGTAGACCCCCTAGTAGAGTCCAAGTGCCAACAGTCTCGTAATCATTCAAAACTTCAGCTGAATCTTTTTTAGGGATGAGATAAGCAGTTGTTTTCATGATATGATGAAAGCAACCACCACAACTGCGCTCTTTTCTTAAGTTATCCTGCAAAGTTAACAAAACGGAAAAATTACAACATACTTACTAATCAGCAAAATTTATTTTTCTTAAAAGCTCTTTTTTAGACGTTTAATAAAATTAGTTATGACAGTTTTTCGTATCAGTAATTATGATGAATCTGTTTCACGATGTACTGCAGTAGTTTAAAATGGGACATTTTGGTACAGGGTATCTTGAAAATTTACTATTTAATATATTGAGTACATACATATCAGTCTTAAAATATTATATATTTTCAATATTGATGATGAATGTATTGTTAGATATCAACCGTTTGATGGCCATCCACCCTGTCTAATGGCCAGCGTGCCTGATTGCTGATAGGGAGATCCTGGGTTCGAATTCCTGTTCGGGTACGGATGCACTTGCTCTTTCTCTCTTTCCTGTATTTGTATGCATGGTTACCTGCCCTATAAACGGGTACCTATTGCATGCGTGTACTGAGGAAGTCCGACACCACAAAAAAATTATGGTTCTATTGGAAAAGTGGAGCAACGCATCCCATACAGCCAGCCTGGCTAGCACTTGACAAAAGTTTTTTTTATTGATGTTTGACAAAATGTTATATTGTTGAATCAAGTTAAAGTAGAGTTTTAGAATTATGTTATTTGAACATATTAATTGTTGAAATAATTTAGAACATAAAATTTTAATATTACATTTTTTACGTTAGTATAAATAAAATTTAAAAATGACAATCAATGCATTATATACAAGAAAAGAATTTTATTCAATTAATTCTATTAATTAAATTCTAAAGAAAATTAGATAATGTTTTATAAATCATAAAATTTCTAAATTATACATTATAAAATTATGTATTATTTTGTAAAATTACTTATATTCTTTTGTGTAATTACTTATATTCTTTTGTCTTTTGTGTAAGGACAAATTTTCCTTCGTTGACGTATAATTAGAATTAAAATGTAATAAGTTTCTAGAGTAGTAGCAAATCTGTACATTTGTTTGAAATACTGGCTTATTACCCCGAAACAGTCAATTAAAATTATCTAAATATTTAACATATTTAACATTAATGCAGCTAATTATAACAGTAGACTTTTTTATGCAAATAAAATTATTTTCTAGATACTATACTTAAAGTACTTTCTTATTATTCTAATTTTGTAGTAGAATATATGAGAAGATTAAGAGATAGCAAAAAATATATGTGGCTAAATGGGTAAATATTATAAAGATATAATTTATTTTACTATTTTTTACTGACCAAAGTATAGCTGCGTATCTTTGCTTTTGTCATTGATCTAGCTTCAGAAGAGGTAAGATTGTACATTCCATTTTCAATCAAGTCTTTTAACGTTTTAACATATGTTTTGAGAATTGTACTTGTTTGGCATCCTATGGGTTCCTGAAATTTGAAAACCATAATGATGTTGAAATATGGATATTTGGATATAATACTTATACTAATTTTGTTAATGAAAAATATTTTTGTTAACGAAGGGAGGAGATATATAAAATAAATATTTTAATTCTCATTGCATATTTATACTGTGAAGAAGTTAATATTTTATATTAATATTCAAATTGAAACCTACTGCAAATTCAATGTAAAAATCTACTATGTTATTTGAATTTTATACTTCCATGTTATATATACATGTATTAAATTTAATAATAGGGAATATTGTTTCAGAGAGTTTACTGAAGTAAATCAGTAATTTTATAATATAAAATTTTTAAGATTATATTTCATTACATCTCTTTGATTGTGATATATATATATATATATATATATATATATATATATATATTATATATATTATAAACATTTACTTGTTTGCTTTTTTACGTTTTTAATCTCATACATCAATCATTATTTAAAGAACACATAAAGTAAAGGAAAACGTTTTCTCATTGAATTGGAAGAAATAAAACTCAATAAAGAATTTATTACAGAACATGCTTAACTTTGTTGTTAAAAAATTTAACATATATAAGTGAAAAGTGATTGGAGCACTTTTTTTATTTTTAACATTTTTAAAAATTTTGTTTGATTTAAATCCTTGAAATTTGAAAATAAAATTTTGTGTAAACTAAACTCTAATTGGTTATTACAAGGAATTATATCAAATTTAATGCAAAGAAAGTATTAAATGAAGCATAAATTAGTCAAATTACATATTAATTCGCAGTAGACAATTAAAACTTTACAGCTTTAGAATAAGTAATCACAGCTATTATAAAATAAAATTTTGTTATGACATTAACAATTATTTGTAAATTTTAAGTCACATATAATGTGATATTGATTCTAAATTATGAAGTTGTACTTGAAGCTTACTTTTTAATTTGCAATTTATTAATGGGTGAAAATAATTCTTAATTTAAATTGTGATGAGATAATAGAACATATTAGTGTACATCACTACTTTTGATTTATAAAGGTAATTTGAAGCAGCAATACGAATAATAAAATTAAAAATACGTTTATTCATACAAATATGAGACAAAAATGGAATATTTTAAAGGAAATTTGTGGTAAAAAAATATAATTTGCAATTTTATATACACACGAAGTTTAATTTATCATCGACAGTTAGTATGTTAATAAACATTTTTTGTATAGATTTCAATACATACCAGGCAAGATTCTGCACTAGATTTGGGACTGGTAGGGTAAATTACGGCCATATTACATTCCGGAGGTAAACTCTTAATGGATATTGTAAGATCATAATCATTTGGCACTTCAGTAGCTACATAAAGCCAGTGTCTTTCTGAATCCATAAGACCTAGTTTTTTAGCCTATCAAAATTTAATTCAGTCAAATATTAAAATTATTAAGTAACAGAAAAAAGATTTGAAAAAAAGAGGAATTTTTAGATAAAATACAATGTTTTCGAATCACATTATAGGAAGAAATTACCTGTCATAGGTCTTTAAATATTAGTATATAATAAACTCTTACTTAAAATCAGTAATACACTAAAATTGACTTCCAAAATTAAGAATTTAAGTAGTAAATACTGTTTGTAAAGGAATAATTTTAGCTGTTACATTTAATCTGAAAATGTTTTCTAATCAATGTCTGACTTGTATTTTTGCTAAGCGCTTACTTTCATTTTTATACTTGAAGACTTCTTTATTCTAAAATAAAAATTCAAAAGTTCTTCATTCTTTTATGTAGTAGATTTCTTTTTTAATAATATATTTTTTCTTATTGTAAATTTTCCCAATACTTTGATATTTTTAATGTGAGCATTTCTTATAAAATCATTTTCTAATCTTTATTGTCTCTTTTAGTTAGAAATTAACGCTTATTTTTTAAAATTAATAATATTAATTAATGTTAATTTTTATATATATTTATTTAGAATTTAATGCAATTTTAAAAATAATATTAATTAATTTTTATATAATTTTATGATGCCGTGTAAAAAACCAAAAATCAATGTTATGGAATATATTCTAAAAATCTATGTCAGATATAAAAACTTATTTAAGTTATGATATCAAAAGTTAGTCAGTTTACACAAGAAATATTGAAAATTAAATTTCTTTTTCGATTTTATTATTAATAACTTAAAATATTCTTAATTTTGTAAAAGTGTCAATCGAAAAATTTTGAAACAAATTTGAAAAAAATAAAATGTGTGTAAATGTATTATGCAATGAAAAATTATTTTTATTATGTTTTAAAAACAAATTGATGTATTAAATTATGTGTAACTTAAATATAAAAAATACTAGCATGAAAATAATTTTTAGAACTAACAGAAGCTAGGTGAAATTTATGAGGCATCCTTAGCATTAAGTTCATATAAAAATTTTGATTCATAATTTTATAAAACCAACATTTAAAATGAAATAGGAGTGCAAATTTAATGTATTTCCTTTATAAAATATAACTAGAAATTACAATTTTTTAATATGTATTTGTAAAAATATTTTTAACTTTTAAATATGTTCTACATCTCAATTTTTAATTATTTATTTAATTCAGATTATATTTAGCATATTTCAAATAGTTGTTTATAAGCAAAATGAGTAATTAGTATGAATTTACACTCATTTTTGAAATATTCTTTCTTATTAATATGAAAATGAATGTTGCATGAGAATGTAAAATCGTAATCAAGAAAGGCATTTATTCATAACAGCTAAAATATCTGTTCTAGTCATGTTAATTCAGCTGAAAAGTACTTTGAATGCTTGTTTTCTAGAAAATGTTTGTATTGTTATGAATAATTTAACTTTATTTTTCAAATATTTATGGAACTTAGATCAATTTCAATGTTTAAGCATCTGTACTATATGGTGCCAGTCAAAATTTGATTCCAAAATTGTAATTGCATGACGAAAACAACATTTTTCCTTTAATCTGCAGAAACCACTATTCCAATTCAAAGTGATCACTTAATGGAATGTGGGAAAGCTGCATTGTAATAACACATCCATTTTTAACTGATTGAACTTTTACCAAATGTACCACCTCACATCCTCCAAACAGCATTTTTTTTTCCAATTGCATTATAGGCACAGGTATGTTATTTTCCGATAATGGACCAATTTACGGTAGCGTGACCAGCACTATTGATTTATGCACCGAAGGGAAATTGCTTATGAAAATGTTTCCGTGTAAGACAAAGCTCACACGGTGAATATCTTTACAATTACAGTGGCTTCATTTTATTAAGATTAAAACAATCGAATGGAAAAATTATTAAAGTAAATTGACTAATTGAACTTGATTTTTACTTATTTAATTGTTCAATATTTGTATTTCAAGTGCAATTCGACAAGATTTCTTACCAACATAATGCTATAGTTTAAAAAGTAATATTTCCCGCAGAAAATTGAGATGATAAGTGTTCTAAATTTCATGATGCTTATTTTTATAAGTTCCATATGAATATATTTTTGAATTATTAAACTATGATCAACAATTTGAGTGTTATAAATTTTATTAAATTCTTTAATGTTCAGTATGTAACTCAGAATTTCCGAAAATAACAAATATTAATAAAATGGAATTCAATCAAGGTAGATGACAGACATTATTTTTACATATATTTCTTTGTATTATCAATAATAATCATTAAAATGATTAATTTATAATAAATTATTGGCTTGTAATTCTCGAGATTTAATTAAATTTAAATTTAAAAAGATATAAATAATTAAATATTTTAATTGCGTTTAATTATATTTATATATTAATTTAATTATATTTATTGAAACAAATAAAAATATTACATTAACGAAATTATTTTGATAGGTGAAAATTTGTTTTTTACCTTATAGTAATCAGATTTTTCATCATATTTTACATAAAAAAATTTATGCAAAAGAATTTTTAATATACTATTAAAGCAAAAAATCTTGAAACTAAACTATATATAGATGTTTACAAATCAGATTTCTACTCTGAATGAATGAAAGAACTAAAAAACTTTTAAATGGAATAAAAATCCATCAAATATAAATACCGCTAAATTCTATAGCAGCATATTCTTTTAAGCGCTTTAGGAAAATTATCTATGCGTAAGAGAAATCAACGAAAGCACTTTTAAAAAAAATTAAATTCATAATAAATGGACTGCAAAGTTTTGAATCTAAATTTCTGGAACCATCACGGATTACCTTCATAGATTTTAAAGAGAAGAAATTAACTACAAATAATAATGTTGAATAAATTCTATATTAAAAACAATTCTTTTGCTCTTATCCATTAATTAATAAGTTTGTAGTTTTCAAAAAAGTAGTAAAGAAAGAAACAATGTATCAAAGTGTAAGCATTTTCTTATTTTTTGTAAACGCATCCTTTATCTTACTTTATTAATTGTTGGTTATATGTAAGTTTCTTGAATAAGTTCTCAAAAATAGGAAAAGTTAGAGATTACTTTGAAAACATTTTTGCTAAATATTCAATGTTTGGAATTGCTTGCTTAAATATAATATACTGTCAACTTTCAACGAACTATATTGGAGGAGACTACACAATAGCTTTTTAAAATATATATTGAATCTGTAAATTAAGCATATTGGGCATTTGTGATTGAGAGCTAACTACAGACCAATTTCTATCAATAGTAATTTTATACATAATATTTTGATAAGCAAGTCTCCTAAAATTAGTTTGCTTTTTAAAGATGCTACTAAGACGTGTATGAAATATGAAAAGTAAATCAATTGAAATATGAAAAGTAAATCAAAAATACAAAACGTAAAAAGTATGAAATATGAAAAGTAAATCAAAAATACAAAACGTAATCAACTATTGATGCAAATGCATTTTTTGAATAAGTATGATGATCTATAAATTAACTATATGATGATTTATGTATGATAATATAAGTATTGTGCACATTTGAAATGCAAAAATACACAATTTTTATGACTTTTATTTATGTACTTTTACTAAGCAATGTTTGAAAAACATGTATTTTTTAAATGACAACTAAAACCTCTTTAGCAGAAAAGCATACATTTTCCGCAGGTGAAATACACAATTCGAATAAAATACTCTAAAATGAAATATTAGAAATCATTTCTTTTGTAAGCCATAAAACAAATCATAAAAAAAATTCCATTTATTGTATTTCTGTTAAATTAGAATAAATATTTGATTTAATCAAGAATGGTTGATAGTTGGCTCAGCAAAATACATTAATTATTACGAATGGAATTTATTATTTGTGGTTTTTAAAAAGAAAATGATTAATCGAATATTATAAGGGTTATCTTTGTTATTATGGATAGAATATAAATTATTATTTTAGAATAAATTATTCAAAATTATTGTATGTGACCGATATTCTGTTTTTGAAGATTCATGAAGATAAAAAATTGCGGTCGAAATTTTAAATTATGATATTCAAATGACTCTGCAGTTTGAATTAAAAAGCCGCAAATGAAAAGAACAACAAGGATAAATATAAAATAATCAAGAATAAAATCAAAATGTCATAAATTATTCATGTTTGAAATGTAAACATTCTGTAATACAGAAAAAAATACACAAGAAAGAACTAAAAGAATTACACACAATTGAAATTGCATGCGTATAAATACTTACAGAAAAGAAAGGAGAACCTATAAATAGATGCTAAGATAGACTGCTTTTAAGAAAGAGTCATGTAATGTTTTTCCAATATTTATTTTAAAATTCAATTTTGTAGTTGTAATGAAGAAAATCTTATAAGCAATTTGAATACATTATGTAAAAAAGGAAATTTTGCTTTTCTGTATAAAAATGCTGAATCTATATCTTTTTCCTGGGATTAGATTCCTCAACATATGGTAGCATGGGGGAGAGATTTAATTCGAAAATAAAAGAGTTAACAGAGAGAGAAATATAATTTCATTATTTATTTTGCTAATATTTGAAATATAGCTAATATGCGGGAAGAAGTATTGAATTAATTAAAATTTTTTTACCTAAAATTACGTTAAATAAAAAGAAATTGATTTTATAAAAATAGCATTTGTGTTTTCTAGCAGTTAAGTGAATAGAATAGAAGTTTTATATGAGTTGAATGCAAGAAAAGAATGTTATATGTTAAAAAGCAAATATGTTATTAAATTTGATTCACAATATCAAAATCCAGTGATCTTTAGACATAGTGTTAAAATTAAATTTTAATGATGTGTGTGGCATGACATTTAATATTATCAGATCATTCCACTTAATTGTTGTTTCCATTTTTTCTACATTTTTTTTCGAAAGAATATGTAAATGGAGAATTTTTACTTGCATTCAAATATACAAATTATCAATTATTTTTAATTAGTTTGCTATGTGTGCATAAGTTTCTTTGCAAGAGGATTGAACTATAATATAATCCATGAATGCAGTGAAACAAATAAATATTAATAGGAGAAAAATTAATTATACAAAACAGTATACTCATTTATTTATTCATTTTTCTAATTTTAAGAATTTGTTTTATATTTTTTTCATCATCTTTAACACCATTAAAAAATTCTTTTTTTTCCATATTTACAGACTTTAGAGCAATCAATCGGAATGTTTTATTAATAAGATTTTTTACCTTTTTCTCTTTTTTCAAATTCTGCACACGTGACTTATTTGTTTATCTGAGCTCATAATTAGTATTTCATTCAATTATTAAGTGATTTGGTTTTGTGTTTAGTTTTTCTTATACAATTCCATTTGTGAATGACAGAAAATTCGATCATGACTTACAGTTTTAAGTGGATTTAGAACATCAGCGCCAAGCTGAGAATCGAATCCATGAACTGTTGAATTAGAGGACAAAGATCTTTAATAATCTCAGATGGTTTGATTCTTACATAGTAATAATTCCAGAAATAACATAATGTCATTAGTTCACACACACAAATATTAGATACGTAAAATTAGAAAAATATCCAGCCTTAAAGGGCAACCATTTATCTTCAAGAATGTGAAAATGAACTGAACGTGAAGATTATTTTAAATATGTAGTGCTGAACTATACGTCCCAAATTTTAATAAATTTATAAGTACTATGAATTATTATATTCAATATATTAAAAGCATATAAAATAAAAATCTAACAAAGCAATGATTCACTAGAAAAACTGGAAATTCTAAGTAAAGGAAATTAAAAATTGTCCGTAATATCCAAAAATAAATATTTTTTTTATAAATTTTAATGCGACGTATATTTTGCAGTGTATGATGAATTTAAGTCCAAGCATGAATCACCTACTGAATGATGTTATATAAAACAATTTTTATAAAGATAAGATTTAAATAAAAATTATTCAAACAAAAAGTTTAAAGTTTGCTCTCTTCTAGCTCTTTTATAAGCACTGGAGATTTGTAACAGCATTTTTGCATGATTATAATGCGATCCAACTTACTTCCAGAATAATGCAAGTTTTCTATTCAGCATATTTTTAAAATATGGGTTTCTAATTTAAATGTAAGGAAATACGTGAAATGCGTTTCAGAAAGTCTTTCAGCTGAGTTATGAATATTTCAGAATTCAAGATGTTTAACGTCTTCAGCAGAGAAAGTAACTCGAGTTCTGAAATTTGTTACATAAAAAATTATAATAACATATAAAATATGTATAAAGAACTATGCCATGAATGGTTTAACTATTGTTATAATGAAATTTTTGTGTAAAAAATTTATGATGTCAAGTTTCTAGTACTATAATTCTATACAATAAATATATTATTGGGTATATATGTATATAAATCTACATAACAGTTTAGAAAAGGCTTCTGAATGTCTTCTATTTATTTATATCATTGCATGCTTTATATAGCACTATGAAAAATAATATCTTTCCATAGTTTGCGCTTAGTAAAATCTTTCTTACAACTTTGACGAAGTTTCCTTCATGTTCGGATATGCCAGTATATTTTTATTCATTTTAAATCAATTAACATGAAATTACACAAAAATTTGTCACTAGTTTGAACGAATGTTTAAAGGTATTGTTTTTCAGAGAAAAGAATAGAATCCTACAAATTGCTTTCTTGAAGAATCTAAAAGAACTAGTTCAAAACACTAAATCTAGTTTTCAGTAAAATTCATCATATATTGTATGCAAACACAAATATTTCGTGGATTCAATTCCAATTTAGGTCACAGATACTTATACAAATTGAGATGTTGACCCTATGATTGTTTGAAGTTAGATCTAATACAATATGAGGAGAGAGATGCGGGGAATATTTTCTTATTTCAAACATTCTGTTACAGTGACTACGTGGGGGTATATGCTTATTGTCAATGAAAGGAAGACGAGATCCCTCGAAATTCTTCGAATGCTTACATAAAAAGAAAAATCTTGTCAGGTCTCTTGTGAAGTTTTAGAAGGTTTGTATTTGTAGCTGTTAACTTAAAATATAAATGTTTACATTTTAATATTTTATGTATAGATGTAACATTTAGGATACAAATGGCTTCAATAAACATTATATAACTCATTTAGTAGCTACTGACATAAATGAATTGTTGTCAACTTAACGAGTGGCCCATCAGATAACTACTTCATCTTGTTACTTTATTGGATTGATTTAAAATTACGATATATGTAGTACTGAAGTGTTAATACCAATAACTCTTCAAATGACAGCTACCTCTTATTAGCCTTTATTTTCATAAAAATGTTGGAGAAAGGACATATTGACCCTATCTTTGTTTCTTCATGCAAGGCACATTATACAACACATAGAAAATGTCCAAATAGCATATAAAGAAATCCCCCGACAGTGTTATAAAAATTAGCAAATGTATACAATGAACATATGAAGGCTGTAGGTTTAGTATACGAAAAGTATCTTTAATATGGAGTATGATACCCCCGAGAAGCAATACACACATGCAGCGATGTGTGATGCTCTCAATTATGCGGTCTATTTATTGTGTTGAAAGTGCGAGCCATTGCTCTTCCAAAGCAGTTGAAAGCATGGTTAGGGTTCAAAGGGGGGGATTGAGAAGAGCCTAACATCGCTCTAGAGAATCTCAAACATGTCGATTTGGTTAACGTGAGGATATCGAACTAGCTATTAAATGTACTCAGTAGTTTTCAGCACAAGATAAGCATCCACAATGCGAGCCCTGTGTAGTCTCGCATTATCATCCTGTAGCACGAAAGCATCATCCCTGTAAGTTTGAGCATTAACAATTCTACGGGAAAAGACATGGAGATGTGTACGTTCACCCAAAGGAATACGACCCCAAAGTCAGATGCTCCCTGATCCGTATACATCTCTTTCACGGATGTTTGATGAATGAAAATGAGTTCCACGATCTTTGCAAATGAAAATGCTTCTAGTATCGATATCGAGGATCATCCGTAAAAAAAAACAGCCCTCCATTGATCAATTGGCCAGTGGACATGTTGACAAGCCCATTGTAATTGCAAACTTTCACTCCTATGACGTGACGTGAACGTCATAGGAGTGAAAGTTTACAATTACAATGAATAAAGGACTGTTCGCCTCGCATAAAGACCACGTTTGTGAAACCTTCGACGCACTGTTGATCTGAATTCCAACCTCCCGGAGCTTGCTGTTATGGAATATCCAAGCTCAGTCAGAGTTGCGGTTCTATTAATTCATGCCCATAATGATAGGTATTAGTCATCGGAGTATATGGTTGCGTGTGGATGTCCTTGGCTGAGCCACCTTGATGCCGAATCAGGGGTTAGAAATTATTGCCAAAACCTATGAATCACAGACGGACTCACATTCCGCCATCGAGACAGTTCTTGGTCCTTCCGATAGTTTCTCACTTGCTTTCCATCGAAATTATTCGGTCAAACTATACCTGGAAGCAATTGTTACATTTTCGCTATACCAGATTTCTCAGATACGCAGTAACAATTGTCTCCTTGCTCTGAGACATTCATTTTTATGACCCTCACAAATGACGTTATCCGACAGCAGCACCACTATTTTGCATAATGTAATATTGTTCAGCTTCTTTTACTTACAAACATATTGAAATTTCATCGAGATTAGCTTATTTTTGGAAGAGTTATAGTTATTTTTTTGATTTCTCCTTAAAGTTTGGTAACCAGTGTAATTGGTTGTAAAATTATCGACACTATGTTCGTCATTATCAAAGAAAAACTAAAATGTACCGAAATTTGTTTTTGTTGCCTTTCATTTTAAGCACTCTGTAACGCACAGCTGACTGAAACAAACAAAAAACAATAAAAGAATATTTTAGTCCAAAATTCCTCCTTTCCAACAAGCATAAATCTGAAATTTTTTGATGAGTACTTTATAAGATATCGAACACTACAGTAACCTACCAAAAAAAGGGATTTCTTTTTGTCCAAACTTATATTAAACGTAACAAAAAGTTTAAGCTTTTAACAAGTAAGAGATTTGACTTAAAAAAAAGCTAAAACATTTCATTCAAAATTTCATTCTTAAGTAACTTTAATTATATATATTTCTTATTTCCATATAATTTTTGATTGTTATAATCGTTGTGGTTAACATATCTTTGTAAGCAACTATATATAAAAAATTAATATTTATGCAGGGAGAAAGAAATTTAATCATAGATTTTCAACGTTCAATATAATGAAATTATACCAAAAAAAGAGATATAAATATGTATAAAAATATAAATGCAACATATAAGTGTCTAACACATTAAATAACCATACTTTCTACTTTAAAATTTATATATAGAGCTCGTTAAAAATCCAATATCCCCTATAATGAGACAGAGAAATTTTATTTAAAACTTCATTCTGAGAGTTGCAAAAGTATTATCTTACACATATCAATTTCTATTGGGAAAATCTTTTAATTCCATCAAGTAATTTTTCATAATATCACTGTTAGACATAAATGTTTATTTATATTGTGGCTTTTACAAGTGAAAAAATTAGGACTAAAAACACCGTAGTTATTTTGATAAATTTAGTATTTGTAAGATTGATAAAGGCAAATAATTTAAAAACAAACATCTGAAATTTCTTACATATGCGAAAATATTAAAGTTACTTCCCATATTTTAACATCATGTGGTCAGCAGAATTATGAAATACTTTCATCGTGATCTATAAACACCATGTTTCTAAAACCAATATTTAAACTAACACTTATATAAAAAAATGCTATTCAACCTCATCAAAAAATAAGTGTAAATATTGCTGTGAAGAGATGCTAAAGAGAGAATTAGTGTATAATGTACCTTCGGCATTCTTGAGTTAAGGCCTTTTGAACAATTTTTAAACAAGATTTCTTCATTCTAATCTACAAGAGCATGTACTTGTGAGTGAGGGACAGCTTGATTTTTCTTGGGAATTGAAGCTTGTGTAAAGGGATTTTAATATCTTAAATTGAACATATTTTATATATTTTTTATGGAGACAAATCAATGATTTTTCAAATTCTTTAAACATGCACTTAACCACACAAGGAAAAATATTTTTAATAATTTAGGCCATATGTAATTTTTATTTCATAAATGAATTAAATAAATTTTATTCGCATATGTAAATTGCAATTGAAATTTATAATTAAAATAAAAATGCAACTTTGGATTGAGTAAAGATAAATAAACGAATAAATGGGGAATATTTTAGTGTAAGTAAAAAATATCACAACACTAAAAATAAAATTTGAAATGGGAATTGTAAAGTGAAAAATATGTTGGCTAATATTTTTGATTTTGTGGCTTTGAGCTGTCAGGTTTATTTCATATTAATTAAACATTCTCACCTGACACACATATAATTAAGTAAAGGTGTGCACAGATTAGATTTACCTATATCTACTCAACAAATAAGATAATATTTGTCTCACTACATCACACTTCAGCTACTTAATGATCTATGCAGAAAGTTCCGAAGGTGGAGAACTAGATGTTTTAGATAGTGCTTCGTAATTTTATACAAGATATGTAACAACGTCAACACTTTTGATGAAGTATTCACCTCCTAATTTCCATACTAAATTAATGAAGGTACATTAAATTTTAAGGATTTAATGTATATATTTAGGATCGATGAGTGTAATAGTTTTCTGTCAAGGTTAAGAATTTGATACTTATTACGAGACAGTATTTGAAACTCATGCTATACGATTCGCAAATATTATTTAATCATTAATGTATGATAAGTGATGATAAAAAATAATTGTTTCTAGTCTTATCAAAATGTTGTGTTAAACTTAAATTATTATATAAAAGTATTTTTCGGGAAAACTTTAATGCAAGTTTTATGATGTGAACCATGTTTACAAACAGTCATAAATCTTTTTTTTCAGTGCAATTGGTAAACAAGTTTGTCTGAAATTTTTAATAATTGATAGTTCTTTTATTACGGAAATAAGAGTTACATTCGGTATAGCCTACGTTATATTTCCCCAATTATATTTATTGAAATGAAGACCTTAATTATATATTATTTATAATACTGAATTTTAAATGTTAATTGTATAATAGGTTGTTTAACTTTAAAAAATATGAAATTTATTTAAAATTAACAAGAATTTAAATTTCTACTTTTTATTTAAAATAGATATGATTTTAAGTGCAGGCTCGTCTATTTATAAAAAGAATTCATAAAAAGGATTCACACTATTTTAGAGATTCAAATTCTCTTACATTTGCAAAAATGTAAATCTTATTGCCCTTTTATTTTGCACCTGTCGAAAATGATTTTATTTACAACTTGTTTTTACATGGTAAATCGATTGAAATTCGAGATACTGTTGAATTAAATGTTAAAAAATGGTTAAAGAAATGTCTTCCAAACGCATTATGGAAAATAAAACTGAAAGAGAAGAAAGAATAATGTTATATTCAGATAGATAATAAGCATCACGCAATGTCATGTGACTAAGTACAATTTACATACCAGACTAAGTAGTAATGTCATTTTAAAATACAGAACCCAAGAAAAGTGCTCACAAATGATTCCTAGCTACTTTTGCGTGTTGCCAGCAGTAACGTAAAATTTTTATAAGAGTACATAAATAAAACATGAAAAAACATTATAATTGCATAAGAGCTCTAAAAAGAGATAGAAAAGATGAGCATTTTACGCTTAATATCAAAGTATTAGAAATTATAAGCATATTGACAACAATTTGTAATCCCTGACATTTCAAGCAATAAAAATAACTCAGAGAATATGCACTTTTTTCTTACAAGAGCTCTTATTGCAAAACAATAAATGAAACAACAAATTTATTCGTGTAATATCTCCTGAATTGTGCGATTTAAAGTTTAAAATTAAAATTACTATTTCTAATCATTCATCTTTTTTTTTAAAGAAATTGCATTTTTTATTGTCCCTAATCGCAGTATCAAAGGAATCAGGAAGATTGTATGCTATGATTACGCACTGAAAAGTAAAATGTAACTGAGAAATGATGTAAATTACCTTAAATTGAATGTTATTTAAGTCATGAAATTTCATATTATTTTAATTTGATTTCATTATTTTGACAATAAAACTTTTCCACTATAAGAATAGTATTCTAGTGAAAAATTTCCCAGATATGTTAGCAAAAGCTGTCTAATTTATTTTAAGAGTGATAAGAACCCAAAAAATATAAATTTAAATTTATTAAACTATTGTAATTTTTATGATTCCTATCCAAGAGCATGATAAGGTATTTAAAATTCTATTTGATTTCCCGCGAAATGAATGTTAAGTTGAGAATATTATAATAGGATGTTTTCTTAGATATAAAGATAAAATCTTTCCAAACATACAGAGGAAAAAAATTTGTAAAAAGTAAGAGATACGTATAAAGTTGAACCATCAGTAATTTATTCTTCAAATTGGTATCACCCTTATTTGATTACCGCCGGAATCAAGGTAAACCCACTGATGCTAAACACTGCTTTTAAATCACATTAAAAAAATCATTGTTTTTAGAACATTTTTTTCACGAACCATAACCACACTTGATTATTGGAATGTGCTAAAGAAGGATTTATTTTAGAATAAATATCATATTGTTTATTCCCAATTTAATGAATCTTTTTCTTTTGGTTGCAGACAGTATAATGATAGCATTAAATATTACCAATCCTAAGTCTGCAAGAATGCAACGAGAAATAAAATAATAAATTTTAAACAAAACCGCAAGTACCAATAAAATGCAGAAATGCTGCTGCGAAAGAGAGTAATTAGTAAATTTGTATACAATATATTATTTTAGAGAACTTTTACATTTAAACGAGGAATATTGTTTCCCTATTAATGCAAGCTAATAATTGTTGATTTTTAAGATAACGTTTTTTTAAGTATGAAATTCAATTTTTTGTGATGAAAATATTTTACTTTCAGAAAATGTTTTTTTTGTACAATTTGTCTATTCTTAAAGTTTGTAAACTGATTTAATTTTCTGGTTGCTTTTGATTTCATTTTATTAGGAAAATAATTGATATTTTATTTTATCAGTCAATGTGTGTCAGGATTGGTTTCATGTTTTCAATGTTTTTAAGCCATATTTTAAGTGGTCTATAACTAATTTGACAGAAAATAATCAACCATAGATTCGTAGGCCTAAAAATTTAGAAACAATTCATAACTACTTCCAAAAAGTTTCTTCAATAAAATGAATAATTCTTACCATATTTTATCCATATAAGTTTACCATATAAGTTTTAAATATCATTTAATTCGTAAGTATCTTATTTTTCCGCTACAATTTTATTTGTTTAATTTCATGTATGTTTTCCCCTTAAAAAAATGTTTTTTTTATCATGCAGTAAAAATAAATTTTACTTAGTTATGACTTTAAGAAATTGCGATACAAAAAAATCTTTTTTCAAATAAAAAAACAAAATAAATTATACATTGAATCTGAGATTGCATCACAAGAGACTTTTCAGATATTTTAGAATGATTTCAACAGTCTTTTTAGGTAGATAATGACTTCAAATTCGAAACAGATTTGCAATTAAAGTTTACTTTTTGATTGCACTTTTTTAAAATTTTTTATTGCTAAAGTTTCCAAATCATAATAAATTTTAAAGCGCTAAAAAATTTTATATTTCGCTTATTTTGAAACTTTTATTTAAGCGAGTGTTTGACAATGTTTTCTTACAACCCACAGAACTCTTTTATTTATTAAATTTTTAGAAATGATCCTTTTTGATTTAATTTAAAATTTCAGTTGCTAATGTTTTTCAATACGTGACCTCTGTCCCAAATTTCAAACGAATATCCGACAATAACGTTTTCGTTTCTTCGACTCAGTGTGATCTATTGCCATTCCGAAGATTTGATTGCATCAATGTTTCAGGAACGGGGTCTCAAAGCAGAAAGATATCAGTTAATTATTAATCATGTATATTTAAAAGGATTAAAATCTAAAACTTTTGATGAATATTTTAATCGAAACATTTTTTTCCTTTTAATAACATTTCAATATCTTGTGATTTGTGTGTTGATGGATTGTTATCCATAAAAATGGCATCAATAGTTAAAAATGAATACACATGTTACAGAATAATTTCACTATGATATATTTATTGCGATCAATATCCAACAGAAAATGTTTCAAAATCAGTTTTCCTGAATAAGAAATCCACGGGTGTGTTACATCTTATTTAAACGGTAAATAAAACTTTCTTTTTCAAAAACTATATAAACAGAACTTTAAGTTATTTGTTTATTTAAGAACAACAAACGAGCTTAAGACATGATAGATTAATCAAGAAAATGAATCAAAGTAAAGTATGATAAATAGTTATAGAAATATTAAATATTTGTAAAAAAAGGCATAATTTTCCTTCAACTAAGTTTTCACATCTAAGCTTTATAAGAATTAGATTTGACAGATTAAAACATAATAAGAGCTGAGAATTCCGAAAAAAAGTTTTATTTTCTGCACTGTTTTATGTTTCCATCTAAAGAGTTTTTGAATGTATGACATTTAAAAAAAAAGTGTATCTCTTAAAGCTAAATTTTGTTTGAAAATTAGAACAAATCTCAGAAACAGATTATGAAATTATGGTGGTACAGTGCAAATTACAATCAGACATACACACAACTCCATAGGAACTAAACTCCATAGAAGCCTAAAGAACTTTACAGTTGGAATTAGCAAAACCAGTTCAGACTTCCAATACCAATTCCCTTATGATTATTACGTGAGAATCAAAATAACAGTCAACATTTTCTTAATGATAAAGTTTTCGAAGCAAACGTCTTTATTTATTATTTTATTTTTGCAAACATCTAATCTTATACATTTTACTATTTCCTTTGTAGATTATACCGGAAATACAAAGCGTACAAATATCTTAAATGTTTTCTTGTGCAGGGGAACGAAAATATTACGTAAGATTATAGAATTATAATGTGTATGTGGTAATACGTTGGATTGCTTACATTATTTATAGCTGAGACAATAATTCTATCTAGTTTTCACAAAATTGTAAAACCTTATAAACAAACAACTGCACTCTAACATCATAATAAAATTGTCAGGATCATTATTACCAAATATATCAACATGAATATCAAGTTTAAGATTTCGAAAGCAGCTTTGAGTTTCAATTTTACTTACGATAATGAAAATATGATCCACTTAATATTTTCTTGAAATATCTGAATAAGGAGAATCTATGTATAACTATAATATTCCTCTGTTAAGGGAGAATAAATGTGAGACAATTTTACAGATCTGATACTTTTAAAATTGCAATTGTACAACGTAGATAGTTTTTTATACTGAATCCATGAATTTACTCGCATTCATAAGAACATAGTACAGGCATACATTTGTGCCCGCACATATCGCATAATTTCAATATTTTTAAATATTCTCTTATCTATTATAATCTTCCAATCTTTTAATATTCTCCTTTTTTACTTCAATTTTTTACTACAATTAAATATAGATATCAATAGAATATGATTCAATTAGAATATAAAAAAAAATTTAAAA
>JAPDSC010051295.1:71-17165 GCA_026290005.1 Latrodectus geometricus | reverse complement strand
CCCTCAAGCGCAAAAGTGAGCCAGGTTCTTTCCAATATATACTACTCCTATACTTATATTTCTAACAATTAAAGCCATTGTTTAGTAATAGTAGCTAGATTCTCAAGTCTGATAAGCAGAGGTGTAATTATGACACAAGAAACCTATTAATATTTTGTTTCAGAAAGTGAATTATTCATATAGATTTTTGGTTAGACTATACTTTAGGACGCCTCTTTGATTCTCGCCAAGTTGTGATCGCGATTGATCGCCAAGCTAAGCAAAACTTAATCGTGATCTGATTGGTTTAGATCCAGTCGAGGCTCTAATTGGTTTATCGTTTTTAGAATTTTGATAATCCAACGGACGTTGCGTTAATTTTTAAAGTTCAACCATACCTGTTAGCATTGTAACAAGCGCCAACAGGAGTGGCGCCAAAAAAAAAATCGGCAAGTTCGCCAAAGAACGCCCTTAAGTATAGTTTTACCAGATTTTTTTATAGCCTTATTTATCTTTGTGATAATGTTAGAAAATATAGTACATTTGTTAAATATACATTTCACTTCTTTGATAAATATAGCTTTATGAATGTTATTTAAGAATCATCCGCTTGAAAGTAAGTTGCTGATTTTTAGCGTTTAAAGGAGATTATGACAATACAAAAATTATACATTTTGATTTCATTATAAATTGAATGAAATAAATTTTAAATTTTTAAAAGTTATTTAATTCACTGGTAAATATTTGAAATATTAGATTGCCAAAGTTTCTTAATAGATGTAAAATTTCTATGCAAGTTTCAATAAATGAACTGCTGTGATTGTCATTGCGGTAATTACTGTTTATCTAATATTGTACGCATTTCGTCTCCGAATACAATGTATTCATGATTTATGATGTATTGACATTATCATCAATTGGTTTGATTCATATTACAAATATGTATTAACTTACACAATTTATTGTTGCTCAAGAAATCTTATAGTTTGTTAGAGATAAATTTAATGCTAATAGTCAATGATTCTGTAATATAAACATAGCTTTGTGCAACCAAATATTTCAGAACATTTAATATCAATATTCCAAAATAAACACAACCTTATTTCATATTTTTTGATATTTTATTTCTTACAAATTTCGTGAAATATGCTGCTTATTAGCTCAAATACAAGAAGTAATAATTAATCATGGGAAAATAATCAAATCACAAGAGATAATAATTAATCATATAACAAAACACAATAGAATAAAAATTAATTTGAAAGTTACACTGTTTTTGCTTTTTAGATATTTTTACAAGTATTTAAGCACCTTTGACTTGCTTAAACTGATGTATAATTTGTAACCACCACTGAAAACTAATTTATCCAACTTATACACTAAATGTATAGTATTTGGAATAGTAAGCAATTCAACAAGAGAATTTAATTTCCATAATTTCTTATAAAATAAGTTAAATATGCTTAAATAGATTTGAATTATTTTCCTTTTTCTTTTTACAGTCAAAAGTATGGTATCATTTTTTAAGTTACCGATTTCTTCAACTATATGAAAAAATTTAAATTTTACTAGTTATCTTTTCAAATGTAAATCAAATAAATTTTAGAACTGGGATTTTAAATCGCAGTAGTGCTCAAGAATAATATAAAGCAGAATCTATTTTTAAAATTCATAATTCAAAAATAAATAATTATAAAATATATAAAAATGGAACAGATAAGAAAACATGCTACAAAATGCTTCTCAAAAGCATAAAGAAAATGCAGTAATTATATTTGATGATAAACATTGTTTAGTTTGCAAATTCTTTCTGCCATTATATGTTACGAACAAAATTCATAAGAAAAGAAATTAGAGATTTTGAATTGATATATTTTACATCCAGCATAATTATTTTTATATTAAAAGTCATACATGAATCACCCAGCCTGTCTAGTGGTTAGCGTAACTGACTACGGATGGGGAGGATCTGGGTTCGAATCCCGGCTCGGCTACTTTTCTTTCTCTCTCTCTGTGTTTTTTGTCCTTTCCTCAGATGATGGATGAATGTGATCCACCCTATAAACGGATTTGTGGTGGTGTGGCGAAGGCGATGCTACTCGTACCTCCGTGACTACTCGTAGTCACCTATGAACTACTCGTATCGTTACCCAGTAGTTCATAGGTGACTACTGGGTAACGATAAAATGAGTAGAAGTTTTCGGCCTTGTTGTGGCGAATGGGCTAATGTAGTTACTTGCTCAAGGGTGCCCGCCATTAGAAATAAAAAAAAGTCGTAAATGATATAATATAGCTTAGAAAGCTGAAAAAAATTGCTCCTTCATATACCAAATGCATAAAAATTATAAGCCCTAGAAGAGAGAGTACGAGAATTTTCAGTTCTTAGTTAAGGCTGTGAAGGTGTTTATAATTGTCAAATGAATATAGTAAAGCTAAATGTATGTAGATTTTTGTTCCTTAAATCATAATAATCACTCTTGTATTGAACAATGATTTACTAATTCAGAAAATGTTCATTAGAAGATATTTTGTTTTCTCTCCCTACAGACTTGATCTGAAGTCGTCAGATTAAATAGCATTGATCTAGTCAAATATATTTAACATATCATCGATTATTCCGTCAGAAAAATTCTTTGAGATGTTTACTTCATATCTCTGATATCTCCAAAGTGAATAACCTTAAGCACAAATATAGATATCTAAAGTTTTGCTATTTGTACAACCACATACCTAAATTTACAAAGTACAGAAGGTTAGGTTATAACGAACATTTTTGGAGCTCTATGCTAACATTGTTGTAGCTCACTTTAAAGAGTATAATTACAGATGATTTTTTTTTATAGATTAACACATGACATTGGTATCGGTTTATAGGATAGACAACCATTCACACTTTATTCACTCAATGAAAGGAGAAAGACATGAGAGAGAGAGAAAGAGAACATACGTTCATGCCCGAACCGGATTCGAACCCAGAACTTCCCAATGCACAGTCAGTCACTCTGACCACTAAACATAATGAGTGGCAATATAGAATTATTTCTGCAAGATTACTTAGTATTATTTTAAATCCGATGTTTAATTAGTTTTTTTTTTATTTTGCCAACTCTTTCTATTTGTCAAATTATTTAATTTTACTTTATAAATTCTTTATCACAGAATATAATAAGGCTTGACTTTCCGCAAAATTACTTGTTACCATTTTCAACTCTGTCAAATTATTTGTCATTACATTTCACTTAATCTTTCTATTGAACTATTAATAAAGCTAATTAATTTAACATAAAAAATGAAATAGGACAAGCATTTCTAAAACATACCACTGGCCGATTTCAATCTTCTCTAAAAATAGAAAAACTCAAGAAATTAAAGATCATTTATCACTGATAAATAATTGATTAAGTTGATTACTGTTTGTTACATTAACGTGAATCAAGCTGAGTTGTTTTGATATTCTTAAGCAGATTATAAATAACAAATGATTATACCTAGTTTGTGAACTTACGATTCAATTCATAGAGGGAAATTTAAAAAATGGTAAAAAAAGATTTTTTTCTTTTATGTAGAACTTTATTTATCTTTAAACTTTCTAGTGATTTGAATTTGTAATGGAAATCAGCTGTTTTAATTTGAAATAAAAATTCTTTTTTACAGGATAGAATAGATTCCTTTTTTTTGCAGGATAGAACCCAAATCTCTACCATTGACCAAATCTGACTACCTGAATAAAACAGATTGAAGGAAATTATCTCTTAGTGATGAAACTTTGGTTTTTCTCGTGGACAAATTCTTCCGTCCTAAAAACAAATTTGTTTCATTTTTATGTGCTTTTATATTACATAAATTCCTCTTTTCTAGAAAGAAAAAATATATCTATTCTAAATCTTATATATTTTAATGTTTCATTAAATATTGTACTTCATTTATACTAGAACGTCGTTTACTTTGTGTTAAATATGAAATTGATATCAAATAAATATATTATATGCTTTTATGCTGCTCTTTATAAATCTGTTGCTGTCGTAAAACTAAAAGAGTTCTGTTAATAGACATATTAGAAAGTCGTGTAGGAATTTGATAGAAAACTTCTTGCTTTATACAGTTATTTGCAATAGTATATTTCTCAAAAATTATACTAATCTACCAAAAAAATTAATATTTGATGGTAATGGGTTTTTCATGAATAACAAATTTTTCATACCCTAGATAGATAAACAAATATCTTATAATTTTTCATAAATATTTTCGATTAACACTTAATTTGAAGAAAAGAAACTTATTTCTTTTCAAAAATTACTTTATCACTTGATAGAAATTAGCCCAGAATCTGAAAGTATTTTCTGATACAGAAAAACTTAATTTTCAATAATTAAAAAAATTTCACGTCTTATCCCTAAAATTGTATTTTTACATGAATACATTTTATCAAAAGAATAATATTTACTTTAGATGTTTAATATATTAATAACAACACAAGTGGTAAGTAAATGATTAAAATTTATGAAGTCACAAATATGCAGGTATCAGACATCTTTAGCTCCAATAGAATTAGTAATTTTCGCTTACATTGTCAGCGTGGGGTATAATATTTATTTGCATATTCTGTCATTATGTTGTTTTTATGCAAGACAAAGACTTGTCAATTCATTTATGGTTAAGAACTCACTCTATTTACATATTTTAAAAATTAAATTAGAATATGAAAATTCTAAAGTTATCATCGAAATCACATATATTTCAAATGGGGAAATTAATGCGACACTGTTAAAATGTTATTTGTTACCGTTATAAATACTAGAAAAGACGTAATTTCGTCATTTAATTTAACAACAATGTATAGTCGTATTAAGAAATAAAATAAATTAAGCACACAGCAATATGTGATTTTACTTTTTAACTAACATCATGAAAATAAGGTTTAAAAATAGGTAGAATCTTGCTTTAAATTAGTTTCATCAACAGATGGGGTACTTGATGCATTTAAGCGTGTGGTTTGGTGTACACAGAGAGTAATGTATAATTTTAAATATGAATTAATGACTTTTAAAATAAGATAAATAATTTTTCTATTATGATGAAAAATTGTATAGTTATCATTGTTTTAATATTTTTGTGTTGTTATTAAAAGCATATTTAATTTATTAAAACATGAGGCATCTCACGAGATGTGCTTAATTTATTTCATTATATCTCATAATACTTATGATTGAAAATTTGGGAATCATGTTAAAGAATCTATTTTTTTTTTAAATTATCTGTCATTGAAAAATAAAATCATGTTTGACTTTGCAATTTTATTTAAAATAAATTCTGATGTTATGAATAAATATTTGATTTCTTGCTTCATAACATACATTCATTTTTTTTCTGATATATTTTCTTTTAAACAAATAATAAAATTCATAATATAATTTTCATTTTTATAGTTTTATATAAATTGCAACTAAGATTTAATAATATTTTTAAATTATTTATTTGTGAATACTTGATTTGCTTCTACGAAAAACATTTTATAGTTACTTTCCTTAAAATATTCTATTTTGGTTAATATTTAAAAAAATTGAAATTATTTAGAAAGCTATTTTTTTAATATTTTAAAATGTAATCTTTACAAAATTTTTAATGCAGGTTTTAGAATTTTTATCTTTTTAATATTGTTATCCAATTTATTAACTAATATCATTTTCCAAAAGTAATTTCTATTAGTAAATACGAATAATATACATTTATGAATTATTAATTTTATTAATATATATTATTTTAGATTTGTTAATAAATTTTGCGGTGATTAAGATTTAAAAACATATTCAACCACTTGATTTTAAAAGCGAAATAATTTTGCTTAAATTTAGTTTCAGCATAAATTTGTTTTTTTAATCTCTATTATATTTTATATGTTTAATAAATTTATTACAAGTCTTCTAAGCACATCGTTTATTTCAAAATAGTTTGTTAAAATCTGCGATTGAAATGAAAAACCATAAACTTTGTTCTGCTAAATACTGTGTCGTTAAATTATTTTATATTAGCAGACATATGCCTTCTTTTAATCTTGTTGAATATATGACTTAGTTATTAACTAATTTAAAAATACTATTATACACAAAAGAAGAAGAGAAAGTTGAAAAAAATCTAATGTAAATTCCTATGATACCTTTCCATGTCAGTAATGCATTTGACTTTCAAGTTTACATATATAATTTATTTATGAATGTGAGTTCAAATAAATGACAATATAATATAAACTGAAAAATGAAAATATGATATTTTAAGCTTAGACAAACGTGATTTCATTGTAATAGAAAAATTTAATTTTTTTCTCAGAGATAAATGTCGTTCATGAGATTTCATATTTGTTGATAGTTAAGAAAACATCAAAATTTTATTCCGACACTGTTTGCTGAATGCATTACTATGCATAACTGCATCTTTATAATGCTAATCAAGTACATATTTTACATGTTTTCATATCTGTTGATTCTGAAATAATATAACCTTAAAATTACATTTTGACACTCCACGGAACTAAATCTAGTGACATTTGGATCCTTAACGACAGTCGAAGCTCGATCCAATACCTACAAGTCTGGAGTGAAGTGTGCGACTTTTTGGGCATGCAGATAATCACCCATCTTAAAAATCTTGCCAAGAGTAGGGAAGTCCACTTTCAGTGGATTCCCTCCCATGTTAACATCTGTGTCAACGAAGCTGCAGACATCTTGGCTAAAAGAAGTTGTTCCGAGTTGCCCAATGGGAACTACACATTAACTTATAAAGAACTTTTCGCTATAAAGAAAAATAAAGTGAGGCAAGTCTGGCTCACCCCTCCCGCCTATCCCTGGTTTAAAGTTGTTCCAAAGTTGTAAGACTCTGGGGGGTGGGTTGGATTGACAGATGTGATCAAACGGCCATCTTGAGACTTAAAAGTGGGCATCTGAAATGCATGACGTTCGACTCAAAAACTCAAAGTCTTCTCATTGTGCAATAAATGCAATCTGAGACCGGCTTCCCCCGATCACATCTTGGATTGCTTGGGATTCACTCTGGAGGATATTCGCGCAAATCCACTGCTGGTGCTTGACTTCGCTAGGGTTCATGGTGTCAAGGATTTGATCTAGTTGACGCTAGATCTCTGAGGGATTGGAAACAACAACACTGTTTGCTGAATGCATTACTACTTTTTATAATGATAATCTGTACATATTTCAGTAATTATACTCACAGAAAAGTACGTTTTCATTATGTTGTTTTTTGTGTAGTTAGTTTTATTAAATTTAAAACTTTTTTATAGACAAATATTTTTAAACACACAAATGATAATAACTTAAAATTAAAATACGTTAAAAATATTTGTTTATTTTTTAAATGAGAGACTGAAATGAGGCAAAGTAAGTTATGGCTCGTCACACATAATAATATTTCTAACGAAAAAGAAAGCAACTTAGATTGCTAGGATATTATTATTTACTATATTGAATTCACGAAGAGAACCTCAGAATTTCTTCTGAATAATTTCCTCAGAATAAACTTAATATTTTTTCCATAACTGATATATAAATACCGTATGCATTTTAATCCTCCTTCAAAACGATCAAAATTTCAAATCGAGCAAAATACCAAAATCTACTCAAAGTTAGTTTAGAAAATTTTTGATATCATTATCTGGTCAACAAGTAGTACAGCCCTGAATTCAATAGAAAACATGGGTCATCATTTGGCTTGTTTATAAACTTATGTATAAATAGAATGTAGCTATCATTTAAAAATGAGACAAAATGCTCATATCTTTTCTTGAATACGACTAATTTAATTAGGAATAATTAGGCTTATCAAAAAATTATGAATCAATATATTTTTGTTTTGAAGAAAAAAGAAAAAAATTTCGTTAATTAAAAGTATTAATTGAAGAAATGTTTGATGAAATATATAGTGTATAAAAATATTTTTTAAAAGTAATGTCAATATATTTTTTTCATTTATTTACATAAGCGTAATTAAAAAGATTATATTATTTCCAGACAAATTCATGAAAACTACCTTGTGCTTAGCATTCTCTAGCAAAATATGGCTTTGCATTTCTTTTAGATTGATATTCCAAAAGGAAAATTCTTGATATTTTGGATAAAATGAAGGAAAATTTCAAGTTATGCCTTAGGCCATGAAACAGGAGATATTCGATTTATGAAAAAAAGAAAAACATGTGATTTTCTAAGAACTCTTTGTGTTCTTATGATTTTTTTATTATCCATCAGTCATTTTCCTTTATTATATATAAATCTCCCACAAATACTCTATAGAAAAAAATTCAATAAGGAACAGAATTGCATCCACAGTATTTTTTGCATTTAAATTTCGTTAATGTTAAATATTATATGAAAAGTGATTTATATTATACCTTATAAAAATTTCTTGCTCAAGAAGCTGATAAGCTGATTCATATAATATATTTGTTATAAAAAAATTAAATACATCTGTATGTATAAAAATAACTATTCATTACTAAATAAAAATTAAGTGTATTAATTGTTTAAAAATGACAGGATTCACTATATTCTTATCAATATTTGTTTAACAATATTATTCTATAGAAGTTATTTAATCCTATAGTAAGTCGTATAATAAATAGAAAATTAAGAAACTGACTAATATACTAGAATTTTGAATCCTCCAGAATTCGATAGAAAACAAGGAGCTGCATTCAAAAATTGGAGAATTCAGTAAAAATTGCATTCATATTTTTCAAATTCATAATTCTTAAACTTTACTCCATAAATTAATTATTTACTCAATATGTATGTAATAACTCTAAATAAAACAATTTTGTTGATGTCCGAATAGATACCTCTTTTAAGACATAAAAATACTGTAGCATGTGCCTGGTAAGTCACGTGTGTGTTTAATCAGTTTATAAAGGAGATGAAAGAAGAATTTCATAAGTAAACCATAAGGCACACAAATACGAAACATGTTTAAAATAAGCTTCTTTGATTTTCAAAAATGAAATATTTAACTACTTATGCAGAGTAGATGAAGAACAATGCAATTAAGTAGAACCAAGCAGAAACATCTAATTAAGAAAATAAAGGTCTGCATAAAATTTTTGTGCGAAATTTATATATTGCACTTTAGAAATATATTTCCAGAGAGATATACTTTAAAAAATATAACTCTAAAATATGTTTTCATTTTACTTTTTTTAAATGTTAAATTAGTAAAAGTATTTATACATATAAGTTTGAATAATATATTTACTTTTGAAAAGCATTTGCATACTTAGCTCGAAATTAAATCAATGTAATAATTTTTTTGGGTATCATTATTTAGAAAGTATGAGAAAGTTATGAATTTTAAGATTTACATATATGATAATTTTTTAAACAATTGAATAGTAATATACAATTGCCACACATGTTTTTTAATATTTAAAATAAAATCATATTTTCGGAAGAATTCCAACAACGTCCTGCATATGTTAATAATTCCCTCTTCTTAAAGGCAAAATCGAGTATTTTGAATTATTTTACATAAATTCAATTATGAAAATATTTCTTGAAATATTTTTATTTCAGAATATATTATTCACATTTTATATCTTAGATACATTAAATTTATCATTTTATCTTGAGTTACTTTAGAATGTAACTTCTTTACTTACTTCAAATTTAATACACATACACAGAGTCAAATATTTAAATTTTTATATGTATTTAATAAAAAAATATAATTGAAGACATGAGGACATTCACATATACTTACACAGTGTAATTAGAGAAAATCTAAAAATTAATTAATTTTTGAATTAAATATAAATGTTTAGTCACATCAAATAAGTATTGGAATATAAAATACAGATAAAAATATTTAGAATCGTTTCATTAAAAAAATATTTTTAAAGAGTAGATGTTTCTTTTTTAAAAGACTAACCTATATACTATAAATGTGATTTACTTTAGTAATGTTATGCAAGTTTTGAAAAAAAAACTTAGTATGTAAGTATTATAAATATTAAATATGAGATGTTATATAGATAAAAAATAATTAAACAAATGTACGAGTTTCTATTGAGACAAATTTTAATTACTATTTAATTTTAAATACTATTATTTTTTTCAGATCAGTAAAATATATTACTTTTATTTGACAAAATTGTATTCATTTTAAGAAATGCATTTCTGTTTCGTATAAGAGGTAAACGTACATGTGGGAAAATATCGAATGGTTGTTTTATAAAAGAAATCATGTCACTTTTTTTAAAGATGACTTTGTATTTTACCTATCTTATTTTACCTAAAACAAATTTACAAAACAGTTTTAGGTAAAATATTATATTTCATATTATGAGACATAAGATATTTCATATTAAGAGATATATCTTAGCAATTAAAATATTACGAATAAATTTAATAGTTTGTCACTAAATAATGAGAATAAAATGGAATCCGAGATTATCAATTTTTTATTTATTATTTTTCATTTTAATGTTCTATTGAACTCATACTTATCAGAAAACATATTTGCCCTATTTCCTTCACACGTGACTTCTAACCTGATAGTGGAATTATTAGCTACTTGTTATCTGTTCAACAATTCTTTGGTTTCATGCTCATCGAAAACTAGGTTAAACTTTAGATTTCTGTTTAAATGTAAGCGAAAAGGATTAAATTTGAGCGACAAGGCAGGCAAATTCACACCTACTCTTGATATTCAGCATTCCATCTTCTTCTGTCTGCTCAGTGTTTCACGTTAATTGAAAATGTTTTATTTTCTAGGTTCTTACAGACAACACTTATAAGATACAATGTTTAATAAAACCCGTGTTGAATCGACATGTAACATTTACTGTTTCTGAGATAACTCAACAGCCTTGAAATTATACTTACTGCTTTTCCAATAGCAATTATATTTCCTTGTATTGTCCTGTTTACTTGAGCAAATACCTGTCCATTAATAATAGATCAAGACATAACTTCAAATATATTACTCTGTTGAATATTTTCAAGTCATTTTTCTCAATACAAATTTTTAGACAGTTGAATTTCTCAAATGGGAGAGAATGAATACTGTATATTATCATAGTGACTTTTTTTTTATAAACTCATTTTTTTGAAAGAGGAACAAAAATTTTTACTTTTTTAGTGTTTCAGATCTTCTAGAAATATATATTGTATTATAAAATTTCTTTTTTATAAATTTCTTCAGTAAAATCTTTATTTTCATTTTGGATGAAATACTACCATTTATTGCAAATGTAATTGATAATATAGTTTCTTTTCAGCGTGCAATGATTGAAAGTAAAGTACATTGATTAAATATATTGTGAAAACATTTTAACCATGATTATCAAGTCTTTATTTTTTAAAATATTTCTTTTCATGAAAAAGTTGCGTAAGTGAAACGACTTCCAGAGCAAATTTAATGTGTAAAATTTAATAGTAAAACGTGAATAAAAATTCATATTAATTCAAAAATAATATTTTGAATTAAATGAGTACTAAAATTTTTGTAAGAAAAAATACAACTAAAATTGTTGTGCTATGTATAAATTACTTCATATGCATTTTCTTAGAAAAAATTTAATAAAACAAATTAATGCACTCTTCGTTTCCTTATTCCGTAAAAAAGGCGAAAAATAATAACTTCTTTAATACTTCCTCTTAAAATTTCTATGAATATAAATAAGAAGAACTGATGAAAATTCTAATACATGAAAATGTTTCACGAAAACATAATATTTCAGTTTAAAGATTTACAGTAAAAATGCTTGAGAAAATAAGCAATCATAAGCACATGTTCCTTAAAATATATTGCATTTGGAACAAAAGTAAAATATTTTTTTTTTACTTTGATTAAATTTTAACAGCTGTTTAAGTAATCTCTTCAAAATAAATTACTTGATTTAAAAACGAAACAGAATTTATATCTCAGATCAACTTACGAAATTTTCTATAAATATTTTAAAAAAGACAAATGATATAACTTTTCAGTACTAAGAAGAACATAAACCATTAAAGCATAATAAAGTGTTCAGTTTTGCTTAGTCGTAAAGATGTAGGGACGCTTGAAATGATATTGGATATTTAATATGCAAGATTATTCAAAGAAATATTTTTGAAGAAAATTTGTGATTGACTGTAATTTATCCGTTTTAACGGATAAAGTAATTTAAAATAAACGAGATGTTTTTAATCTATTTGGTAATATATCTCTTAGGGTAATATTTTTTAATATAAGCAGAATGTTTAATTATATATTGCTTTATCGATGAAAGATTTATTAAAGTATTTATATCATATTTTAAGAAAGTTTCAGCAAAATGCTGCAGTTAAGAGTAAGAAGCTGTCACTAAACTGTAATTGTAACTGCGTTTCGCATTTTAGAGTTTGAAATTTATTCATAATAAAAAAGCCAGAATTAATTGTTACTGAAACATTTGTTTATGATTAATTAAGGAAAATTTTTAAAAGTTTCACGTGGTTATTATTTATAGTTTATTCTTTTTTTACTATTTCTTTTAATTTTAAGTAAAACTTAAAAGCCTTAAAAATTTGACTGATTTTTCAATTTTTAAAAATTAAAAAGTTTAAGTTGAATAGGTTAAATTGGTTAAATATATTAACGACAATATTTACAAATTAAAAAGTTTCTGATGGATTATACCATTGCTGTCAAGATCCATCCCTGCCACTAATAGCCATTTTTTATTCAAACATACTATCATTGAAAATTCATACGATATATATGTTGATCCATCAACTATCATTGAGAATACATGCACATAAAATAGAGCCTTTAAGATCTCGAATTACACATAAAAAATTTTATGTTGCTCAATAACTACAGTGGCTAATGAGAGTGAAAATTATTACTGAAACTTCTGACAACATTTCGGAAGATATTTGGTTTCAAATTATTCCATGTATCCCTAAAAGTGTTTTTCTCTTTTTCAACAGAACTGTACTTTAAATTACTCTCATATATTTTACAAATAATTATTTCACAAATATTTTCATAGGTATTATCTCAAGATCGGCACTTGCAGTTCTAAAGTTTGCACTTTCTCATTAGCAAGCCCTTAGTTAGTGTGTTTTGTGCATGAATCATGACATTCATTTGTTGATAAATGAGTTTGATACTTTGATATGTTCGTAAATAAAGCAAAAAAAATCTGTTTTAATATGCTTTAATAACAAATGCTATCAATCTTATACAAAATCATATACAAAATCTTATACAAAATCTTCATGTATATCATTCATGAAACAGTATAAATTCAAAGGATGTTAGTAGTAACTCAAAACTTATTTTAGGGTGAATCACAATGGCTCTTTTCTAAAGTAATGAATGCGTACATGGTTTATGTATCAAGTACCCCATGTTCCAATATATTTGTTTTTCATGACAGAACACGATCTAAAGCAAATAATTCTAGAAAGATATTGGGTAAAAAACACAACAGAAATATTAAAATCAATAAAAACAACAGTTAAAATTGTTAACTAGTTAGAATTTCTATTTATACTTAATGTGACAAATGTTAATTTATTTGTATAAGCTATAATAGAATGCCATTTTTAATTTTTGTCATGCAACATGATTATTAGAATTTATAACACTTCAAACTGCCTCTGATTAAATATTGAGATTACAATTTTTCTCATTCTTATGACTCATCATTTTCAATAAGTTTCTTTGAACTTCAAAGACGTTTACTGCAAGTCTTTCTCTCTCTCTCTAAAAAATTTAGTAAATTGTAAATTTAATTAATGTTTAGTAAAAAATTTAGTAAAAATTTAATTAAAATTATAGTAATTTTTTTAAAATCGTATAAAGATATAAAAATGCATTTATAATCAAAGCTCATAAAACTGAAATAAATTTCTCAAATGTGTTTCTTGATTATGCTAATATTGTTTCCTTTCATTTTCAACAAATTGTAAACTTGAAAACAATTCAATTTACTAAGCTTTCAAAACAAAATAAAAGTCACTTTACATTTTCAGTTTAGTTTTCCAAACTGTTCACATTTAAGATAACTTCATTATAATAATTAAATTTGAAATAACTTTTTAAAAAGTATCTTATAAAAATAAAATTACAGAAATTGATTATTGATAGCTTTTTTTTTCAGAATTTGAAATAAAACTCATTGATCACATCTTAAAAATTCACAAAAAAGTTTTATACAATTTTACTTAAAACAATTTACTCTAAATTATTTTACGTATGCAATTTTTTTTAAAAAGGCCTCTTTTTCTTTCAAAGCCTCAAAAACTTTAAGATTTCATACAAGAAGAATGAGTGATAAAACCTCAAATGTTTTTTGAATATTTTAATGGAAATAAATTATTGCATATAACTATGATTCAAATTAAGAAATTTTTTTAGAAAGTCTATAGAGTAAGAAAATAAAAAAAAATCTTTCAGTTACTCCAGAAGATTTCATCTCATTTATAATGCGATGAGTTTTGTTATTGAGAATTGTCTTTTAATTAAACATCTGAATTCTTATCATTAATTTACAAAATTCTTAAATTATTCTTCTCGTTAAAATGTGACAAGGCTTACATTAAAGTATATTAAAAAAATTCCTGAACGAAGGTTACTTTTTAAAATACCGATATGTTCTGAAGTAACCTTAATTAATAAAGAAGTAATCTTAATTGCATTCTAAAATTTTTGGAAATTTCTTTTTTAAGATTTAACAATATTTTAAGCAGACGTATAAGTGATGTATAAAATCACAAACTGTAGTCCAAGAAAAGTGATTTTTGAAAATGATTTTTTCTTGAAAAGTTTCTTTTTTGCAGCAAATATATTATGGCAATACTTCTGAAACTTTTATTTTCACAAGAAATGTTATTGTTTTCCGGTTCTCATCTCATAAAACGAATGATGTGGAGTTTTCAGGTTTTCCTTTTTGGGGCACCTAAATACGACTCACTATGTATGAAAAGTTTTTCTGAAAGACTAAGAGGCTAAGATATTAAATAATATTAATATATTCCCCAAAGACGGGCTAAGATATTTCCCAAAGATATTAAATTGCTTTGTGATAAAAAGCTCTCTGGTGATATATTAATTAGATTTAAGTAGATATATCAATTGGCTATAATAGTTCGTAAATTATTTGATGAATGATTATAGGAAAATTAAATGAATAGGAAAATTAAAGTAGATAGAATACAATTAAAAAGGAAAAACATTTGAAATTGACTATTAAAGTTAATTCAAAGAAAAAAATATATCTTTGAAAGAAAAATGCTTAAATTTGACTAAAATTTTTACTCTAAAATACATTTTTTTTATTTCTAATGTTGGGCACCCTTGAGCAAGTAAGTACATTATCCTATTTGCCGCAACAAGGCTGGAAACTGCTACTCATTTTATCGTTACCCGGTGGGCAACTGTGAATCAAGTCAAGGAGGTACGAGTAGCATCCCCCACGCCACACCATCACAAACCCGTTTATAGGACGAGCCAGATTCATCAAACATCTGAGGAAAGGACAAGAAACAGAGAGAGAGAAAGAGAAAGTACATCCATGCCCGAGCAGGGATTCAAACCCAGGTCCTCCCCATACGTATACGCTAACCACTAGGCAGATTGGACGGCTACTTTAAAATACATTATATACAAATAACATTAATATGATAAAGATATTAGTTCACAAAAATGCAAGTAAATTATTCGAGTACTTATTTATTAGATGTTAAATAATTGCGTTTTTAATAATTTTATTATCACTTTTGGATATTACATTTTTTTTTAATTATAAATAATAAATTTATATATTTTATAAAATTACATGCTATTAGCAAAATACTAATAAAATTTTTCATATTTTATTTTATTATTTAAAAAAAACTCTACAAAATGATGAAATATATATTTGTATTTACATATTTTATTATAATATTCACTGTACTTTAAGATTCTGTAGGACATGGAGTATACAAATGTATTTTATATATAAAAAAAAAGACCGGATAGTTTTTGACATTTACTTTTCCACAATATTTTCTTTTTTGTTAAATGAATAATAAATAAAAAGTAGTACACAGATAAGACCAAAGAATCAGCCTTTTTTAATTATTTGTCAAATCTATTGCTTTAGATTCTAAAATACATTATAGTAATAGGGAATAATAGGTACTAGAAACGTTTCTTAGAGAGATCTTTTCTATCTTTTTCTGATAAGATAGCCTTTAAACAAAGTCAATAACTAATTATCCATGGGTAATAAAATTAATCTGAGTGTTTCAGAAAACAAAAAGCCTCTACATTAAGCGAAAATGTTTTCTTTTATGGTCTGAAAAAGAAAGAGCAACACGCCATTTTCTGAAAATGTCTCTTCCCCTGATCTCTTAGATACTAGTTTCGTATTAAGAGAGTTGAAAGCTCCTTTAGTACCAAATCAACTAGACAAAGTCTTCAGAAATAAAGTTGAAATAATGATGGCATATTTTACTTTCGCCAAATATTAACCGAATTAATGCTTCATTAACCATTACGAAGACATATTTGTACACGTAAATTTTGTTGCATTCATCAATTACATTAATTTTCTTATTTTGTGTCCTACGTTTCAAAACGTGTAGTATATTTATATATTTAGAATGATTTTTTTAGCATGCACTTTGTTATATCATTGTAAAAAAATTATTAAAAAGAATATTCTCTTTGATCGACGATATTCTTTAATCTGCGCTTTAGGTCCCCTACTTCGCCAACTCACGAATTTGAAGCGTTTTCTCGCGCGTGCTCAATAATTATTCGTTTGTTTTAGCCTTTTCATTGGTCGCTAATTAAATTTCACTTTGAAATAGCGGTAGAATTTTCACCATGGCATCGGTGTTTTTGAAATCACGCCAAGGAGGCGACCTAAAGCGCATTTTCACCAATAATTCTTATGTTATTTTAACAAGCTGGTGATAGTTCAGAAATATTCATTAGGGCAAAAGAGCCGCTTAGAATTTCTAAAAAACACTCTGTTATGTTAGAATATTGTATTAATTTATCTAAACAGAAAATATATAGTTTTGTATAGTTAAAAAATATTATATTTTATACACACACACACACACACACACACACACACACACACACACACACACA
>JAPDSC010051291.1:0-13643 GCA_026290005.1 Latrodectus geometricus | reverse complement strand
ATAGATTTTTTTAAAAAAATTATGTATGGTAATACAAGAATTTTAAAAGTTTATCATAAGATATGGTTTATCATAACAGTCATGGACTATGTAAAAAATATTTAAAGCTAATGTATTGAAAATTTGATCCTAAAAATAGATTGTTTAGCAAAAATAATCCCCGTAGTACGCAAAATGTAGAAAAATTTCAACAATTATTACAAATGCATGTTCTCTATCAACATAAAAAATTTGTATTTTATGAAAACTATGAAAATAACAAAATATATTATGCATAGATTTTTTTAAAAAAAATTATGTATGGTAACACAAGAATTTTAATGGTTTATCATAAGATTTCATACCATTGAAAAATAGTAAAAAAAAACGTGCTGACAATGCAAGATTATTGATTTTATATGACAATAAACATTTATTTTTTCTTGATTTTCAAATCGTACTTGAAACATGTTGGACGTAAAAATTGGAAATCGTTATTTTTTTCAATTTTTTAAGAAATTCTGTTCCATTCCATTTAATCGATACAAATGATGAAATCGTTAAAAGTATTAATTACGCCAAGAAGATGTTTCCAATTGTATCATTTTTTCATCATGCGTTAGAAACCAGATCACTCACGTTTTATTTTTACACAAATTTTTCATATTTATTAATTTTTATCTGAATTCCCTTTGTAACCAACAAAAATATCGATTTGGCAATACTGTGTCAGAGAAATGTAATAATAATGATTTAAATAACGTGAAAATTAATTCTAAGCAATCTGTAAACTCAATGAACACTCCATTAGAAATTTATTGGATTATGTTAATTAGATTCAATAACTATTTATTTATTTTTATTATGAATTTTTTTATGTATTTATGTTATAAAACGTCAGAAAGAGCTATTTATTTTTTAAATATAGACTTTTTAGCTTTATAATTAAAAATTTTGCGAATTCTGTTAATTGATAATAATTTAATTAAATATTTCATTAAGCTCATTATAAACAATCTTTCTTTATTGTATAAAGTTAAAGAAATAGTCAAAAAGCTTAGTTAGAGAAAAATCTTACTAATATCATTACTCTACTTACTATTTTAAAGTATCTAATTGATTCACTCTTCTTATTATATTGTAACATAAAAAGTTAAAACAAATAAATACTTATTTAGATATTTCTAAATAAATTCTAAATTATTTTATATCTAAAATTTTCAAATTGCATTCTTTAAAATATGTTCAGTATTTTCATTACAATCCTTCAAAATGGAATAAAGTTATAAATAATTTTCCTTTTAAATATGGTATAAAATGCATATGATTGTTAATTTTTACAATAATGAAAGTAATTGCAAACAGTATTATTCAATCAAAAAAATTTCACAAAAGTTTTATTTACTTTCTTTATTTACATTACTCTGATTTATAAAATGAGCTTAAAGGTATTGCCTGAGAGATTTCTGAAAATTATTCCAGAAGAATTCGATTTCAAAAGACTTTCATCCAATACGTAACTAGTATTTAAAGCTCAGGTTAAATGAACACAACGATCTTCGGTAAAATGGAAATAGTCACTCAAGAAACCAGTCACGAGAATAACCTTTATGATTCGGGTCATCACTGCTACTTAAAATAAAGAACCTGTTATTTAGAATAAGGATTTTGCTCTTGATTTATTTACATAAATAAATAAATCATATTGCTCATTGCGGCCTGGTAGTCAGACAGCGAAATTTAGGGAAATGATTACATCTGTGTTTTCTAGTTTTTTTTTCTTCATGATACATTATCTTTAGTCCCCAAACTATGAAATGTTATCTTTATGTTATCTTTCAGATAATCATTAAGATATTCCTAGCTGTTTGTTATCCCTGTATTATAAGGCTACCCTCTATATTCTGCTGCATTAAATAACCAGTTTTCTTATGAACGAACAGTCGCATATTTGACTTCCAACACTGGTGAACAACTTTAAAGGAATTTTCATTTTGTTTTATACAATTCTTGCTGTCGAAAGAAGTGTACGTTTTCTTCTTACGAATATAAATATAAATTGCTGTCTATAATGAGATTCCTAAACGCCTATTATGTATAAAAAGATATTATGTATAAAATTCCTTATAAGTCATATATAAATCTCTATAAATCTTATTTGTATTAGAAGATACATTGTGCAGCATCAAATCTCTAATATTTTATACAACATAATTATGAAAACACTTTTGCTCAGTAATAAGTTCTAATATAGATTTTATCAGTTTCTCACGACAAATATATCCTGATGTATGTAGATATACTCAATTTTATTTGTGTGGGTTTTGGGATGGTATTACTGTTTTGAACACTAGTTTTGTGCCCTTGGCAGAAAAACCGTACATTTTTGGCAATATGGTTAGTATCTGCTGATAAAGCTGATTATGTTGGTACTTATTTCGATTTGTACATAGTTTATTAATTTTTTTCCAATAATTAAATTTTAGAATTTCATTTATATATAACTTATTACTTTCTATTACATAATTAAATATTTTAATATACATTTGTATAGTTTATGTTTATATTTGAAGCTCAAGAATTTAATATAATCTTTTCAAAATTTTGTAACATGTATACAAAATAATGATAATGTAGTTTTTAATGATAGGATATACTATGAAGGTGGGAAATATTGTACGTAACTGTAATATATGTAACAGAATAGTTTTGTTATATATAGTATTTATTTTATATAAAAAAGAACTTAAGAATCTTCACACTTTAATTTCAAATGAGATAAAAATAAAAAATTAATAAAAATAAACTAGATACATTACTGTGATTAACTGTAAAAACCTTCATATTTTGAAAGTAGAATCACAACTTGGTTTTATCAATTTACACATAATTTTTGTCTTGGAGATGTGTTCTTTCTTACTAATTTTTTAGAGTGTTAACATTTTTCTATGAGGCTTTTAGAAAGGATTCGTGCACCTTGGATTTGCCCCAATCAAATACAACGTGCACGAACTCTTACAAAAGAATTGAAAATTAAATTACAGACATTCAAAAATATTCCTATGGATGATTACAGAAAAAATCATGAATAAATAAGATTCTATGCTAATGTTGTTTCTTTTACTAATAATTATATTATTTGCATATTTGATATCATTCTTGAAATAAGAATTTAAATACACATGTTTTTACTATTTTTTATAGTTGTATGCTTAACTAGAATTTTAGTTGTGTTTATAATGCTTACTTTTAAGTTTCGCTCCAACTTGATATGTATTTCAGTTTGTTTAAGGAACATGGTAATTATAGAGTTTATAAAATAAAGTAATTAATAAAATATTAATAAACTCAATTAAATGTCAATATTTACCTATATATTTAAAATTATCTCAAATATTGAAATACCGAAAACATTCAATTCCGAAACATTAAAAGAATGAAAAAAAACTAAAAATAAAACTAGCTTTTATCTGCAACCAACTTGAAACATAAACTTTATGAATTAATAAGTACGATCAATATTTTTGCAACATATTTGCTTTCAGGACAATTAAATTGTTCAGCCTAAAAACTGGTTTGTTAATGTCTATAACTTGCTTTATGAAATTCACAATAACTCATTAAAATCAATTACTTTTTGTGAAACAATCATAATATCAAGATAATAGGATAAACAGGAATAAAATGATCTCTTTGAATTATGAATATTATTTATGTTATTCATAAATATATGCCGAAATCTTTGACCAAATATAACTAATTCATTGTGAGAATATTCAAGAAACAATCAATTTTATAAAGGGTCATTATTAATTAAATAGAACAACGAAAATTAACAACTAAAAAAAATTCATTTTTATTTCACTCTTTGTTACGAATTCCAGTAACAATAATATAATTTTTAGCATTCCAGAGAAAAATATTTTTATATAGATAAATGAAATTTCATCGATTGTTGATTTTTTCTAATCGTTTTCTCGTATCCTTTTTGTTTTATTTTACAATCTTAGATCTTCTAAAGAGTTTTTATCTGATTTTTATTCTTTAATGTAAGATGTAAAATATAGCGCTTGACAATTTTAAAATAATACATTTATAATGCAATATTAGAATTGAATAAAAAAAATTAAATATAAATTTATTATAGTTAATGTTTTAAGTGATAGATAATAAAATAAAAAGAATTTTGCATAGTTCTCATAGTCATATGGTAACCTAATTCTTGAAAAAAAATTTTTTTTTACATAAAAAAATTATAAATTTTAAAAAAAAAATCAATAATTTCTAACATACAACTGAAAAATCGTACATTATAATTAAATTCAAAAAGATGAATTTTTTTTTTCTTTCATATAGTTACTCGATAATAATTTGAAAATTTTATAAAATACCATTAAAATGCTAAAAATATTGTAAATCAATGTAATACGAATCTTTTTTTATTGAAATATTTGTAGATTATTGAAATATATGCAATTTAAGAATAGATCTAAGCTTAATAAAGTTATTGAGCCATTTCCTTTTATTATTTGCTTGCATGGACATTGAAAATACTAATTCCTCATTTAACACTGAAACTAATTTTGTTCTTTTTCTTTCGACAAACTTTAAATTTATTCCATGGAATGAAATAATATTTTTAATATAATTTTCCCTTTCTGTAGCAACAGTAACATTTCGATGTATAAAAATCATTAGACGAGAGCATCCTGTTTAGAGTAAATTTCGAACCAATAAAAACAGTTATACTCAAAGTGGGAAACCATATCCATGAACTGCTTAAATATAGGCCAATAAGTAAATCATTCTTCTATTTTTCATTTCAATGACACCCACAACGATGATCCCGGAATTATCATTTTATGCCATTATGAATCCTTTTTTCTCATCAGTAACTGGAAACGAATCCGGGAAAAGCCTGTGAAGGGTGCTTTTCCATCCTTGGGTCAATTCGTGGCAGCTTTGATTTTCGTAAAATATCATTAAGTGTGCTCAAAAATTTAATATTTTAATTATGCATAACTATCGACCTTACCCAGAGGCAAAATATTGTCTGAATCACAAATTATCGTGTAAATATATATGCTTCAATTTCATGCATAAAATAGACATGTACCTAACAAACCTGAGAATTTCTGCACTTCCACTTTCAAATGGTTCATAAATTTTATTAAAGGGAAATTTTTATTAGAATAATTTTATGTTCTTCTGAATATATAGCGTTGATTTAAGTGAGAAAAATTCGTATGAAATTTCAGGTTGCTTTTCATTCATTAAACAACGGATTTGATCCAAATATTAAAAATTGAAATTTCCTGTAATAAGTAGTTATTTTATATAAAAATATTCATGTGAAATTCATGTATACACAAAACTCAAGAGATAAATATATTTAAAAATGTACAAAAAAACAATAAAACACTTTCCATTGTTCTTTTAATTTCAATTAAATGTAACTGTATTTCAATGTAACATAGTTTAAAAAGTAAACAATGCTAATGGAATGAGTTATCGAAATTTTATTTCATTGTATAAACTTTGTATGCTGAAAATTTGCAAATTTTTTTCAAGTTATATACGAAATAGTTTTATAAAACTCTAATTATTATTTATCCTTATGTGAAAAAGAATAATATGAGAATTTCAAAAGAAATTTTTAATCACATGAATATCACATTTTTAATTACATAAATATTACAAATATGTTATACAAAGTACATTTTTCAATAATGCAAGAAACGATAAGAAATGATACTTGTTTTTTCAATCATTGTTTTCTAAATATAATATTAATCCTTTTTGAAGTTGCTAACATTTAAAAGAATTGATTCGAATCAATTAAAATACATTTAAGTACCAAGTAAGATTCAGTCTAAAAAATTGTTTATTATTATTATAAGAAAACTGTTAAGTCTGTTTAATTCTTCTCTTTACGATCATTTCTGTGCACTAAGACTAATTGGAGCAATACATACAATTTAAAATAGATTTAAAACTTCTATAAGCATCAAAATGGGAGTGAAACTTACATATCTTCGAACTTAAGTTGAAAGCATTATCCATTCAACAAATCCACCAAAGATAAAAATTCTAGGTATGATAAATTCAATTGAGAATATATAATTAATATTTTTAAACGTACTATATATTGAAAATTGAAACTTATTTGAGCTTATTTTCAATAAATTATATAATTTAATCTCACTTTGTACTATTTTTAAAATGGAAATTTAGAGTATAAAGGCAGATAATTTGGAAATACATAGAAGGAAATAATCAAATCAAAAATTTCAATATTAATAGTTTAATTTCCTGTATAAAATTCTTCTCAAAAACATAACGAAGAGCAAAAAATCTGTAGAATATACTGGGATACATTCTTTGGATATTTAATACAAAATATGATGTTTGAAATGAATGTTTTTATGTTTAACAATGTTTTGAGATTTTATTTAAAACCCTTTGTTCAAAATGTGCAATATTGACTCAAAATTAATTGTAAACACAATTGTAAACTTTTGAAAACATAGTAATATGCAAATTAAATTTACACAGTTAGACAACCATCACAGCTACAAAAACTAAAAAAAAATAAGAAAAAACAAGATTTTTTTAAATAAAAATGATTTATTACACATTATCACAATAGTCTTCAAAATAATTTATAACATAAACCATCTCAATACAAGCAAAACATGATACACTCACAGCAGAATGGATTTAACATAGATAAATATTTTATTCCTAATTTCAAATCCTACGGCGATGATCACTCAAACAACATGCATTATAAAAATGGACCAATCCAAAGCAAAGATTTAAGGGTTTGAACCTGAAAATAAAATTCAGTAAATAAATTATGCATCAAATTACTTCAAATGAAAATTTTACAATTTATGCAAAATTAATGAATATTTCTTCAAATATCTTAATTTTTCCAAATCTTAATTTTATTGTAAATTATATAATTAAGTGCACAGAATCTTATTCAAATAAATTTAATAAAAACTAATAAGTTCACATAATAATTTACACTTTCTAAAATTTTTCAATATCCTGTAAATAAAAATGAGTACATAAGTGATATAATCGTATACATTTTAATATACGGAAATAAAACTTTCAATTGTTTGCTCCTTTAAAAGTAACTGTACACTAAATTAAATAAATTCATTTTGAATGAAATATAGATTTCTAGTTTTACTTTTGTTTTTTTAATCAGATTTAAAATAAAATCCCAATAATTACATCTTCTATTAAAATTTTATCCTATGTTTACGTGATATTTTAATTAACTTCAAATTTTTATCTCATCAATCTGGTAAAAAAAATGAACATATAAGTTTAAAAAATAGAAATTTGAAATTATATAAACTTATAAGCACTGGCAAATTAAATAATTTGAATACAGAAATTTAATTTGAATAATTTAAATGAGAAGTTACTAAAAATCCCTATTTTGTGTAAGTCTGTGTTTGACATTTACTTGTGCAATTTTTTTTAAATTTATGTTTTTTATTAACAGAAACATACAGAAAACATTATAATTATAAGAAAGAATTAAAAAAGTGTATTGAATATTTTCAATCATCTTACCAATATGTAAAGTAACATTTAGTAATATTTGAGTCCATGTCCAAATCCGTATCCGAGGCCAAGACCATGTCCAAGACCGAGAGCAGGAGCATATCCTAAAGCAGCCCCATGTGCAAAAAGACCACCATAGGCAACAGGTGCCAGTGGAGCAACGTGAGCAGTTGCAGGTGCAATATGAGCAGCTACAGGTGCAACGGGAGCAGCATATGGACTGTTAATGACTGCCGCAGCTGGAGCACTAGCAGCGGTTCCAGGTTCGTTGGTGCTAACTTTGGCACGGAATCCATGTCCATCAGCAACGTAGTCTACTCGTCTGGCTCTTCCGTCAACGTCAGCCAATGTGTATGAACCTCTTTTGTTGCCATGAGCATCACCTACTTCAGCTCTGGAGTTGGTTGCACCAAGTCCATTCTGAATGCCATAACTAAATCCATAGTTGCCGAATGCCTGTTTATATAAAATTTATTATAACGATTTTTCCATTCTTTGAATATATCTTATAATGAAAACATATTTAAGTATTTATTCTATTGAAATAAATTACTTACATCCTGAGTTTGAGACCTAGAACTGAGACCAGTTGCAATTAGGCCTGCATGTCCTGACAGAAAAGAAGCATTGGCAGCAACCAACACAGCAACGAGAATTGCAATCTATAAATGTTTTTACATAAGAGTGAATTAATAGTAATTTACAAGTTAATTTATGCCTACAAATGTATTTTAATTCTTATTTAGACATTATTATTTCTCCATTTATATCTTATACGAACGAAATTTATTTTTAAAATCATACATTCAATTTTATGTTTGGCAAACAAAGAAGAGTTTAGAACTACACAATAAGGTTTCTTAAATTATTGAAATTAACATATATATATATATATATTCTGAAACAGTGGAACAGGAAGGTTGAATTTTAGTTAATCCTACGGCTTATTAAAAATATAATTTATTCCTCTGCTATTCATTTTATTTATATTAGTCGTGCAAATAGATTCCTTGTTTAAATCACAAAAAATAATTTTTAATTGAATTTAACTTTACAGTTTTTTTAAATGAGTCAATAATACATTTTTAAACGAGTGTTGAACAGATTTTCCCCATGGTAAGTTAAACTTAAAAAAGAGCTTACCTTAGCGAACATCCTTAGAGATGAAGAAATGATCTACTTTGGTTCAAATACTGAATGAACAATCCTTCTAAAGTTAGTTCTATATATACCACAGAGCACCAAGGACATTTCAAACTTGTTAATAAGTATAACTGTAAATTTTTCTAATCATGCACCACAAGCAAGTCACCACGCCTACTAAACAAGAAAGAATCAAGGTTTTGCATTCCGTAGTATTGGAAATATTGATACAATATAAACGCATTTTGTTATTTTTTGGAATAATTAACCATATACATATAATTTTTTCTTCCTAGTAGAGATTCAAATAAACTAGTTTAATAATGTCATTAACTTAAGAATGTAAAGGCATATGCTAATTTTTGTCGTAAGAGAATTTCCTGATTATGAATTTGTGTTTTATTTGTTCAAAATGTACTTTCTTAGGACTGAAAAATTTAAAATTGTCTCTAAAAGCAATCAACAATTTATTTGTATAATTTGTATAGTTCATAATAGTTATATATCATATATCAAATAAACATACATATAAATTTATTTATCTACAAAAGAAAGTGTCGAAAATATATGTATGGTTACTTCATTTTATATGTCTGTTGAATAGAAAAGATAGTTATATCACATTGTTTTATTCAACAATTTAAACTGCACATTTTATTTAAACTGCACATTTTACTAAACTGCACAATTAATTAATAATCTTTTAAAGATATTTATATTTTCCAATCGTTAAATAATTATTATTCATTCTTTCATTCTGATTAATATAAATATCTATCTAATTTTTCTTTTTCATGTATAAAATAACTAACCAAATTAGTCTGGTTTTTATTTTTTGAATTCATTCGTTGCTTATTAAAGAAAGGAATTTTTTCCTGAATATTTAAATATTTACTATAACAAACTCTGAACGTCATTTGTAAGAAAATTTAACTAAATTCATCGGTAAATTTTTGAAATTTTAGTTGAAACATTTTGATTACACGATTTTTAATTAAGTAAATATTTGCATATTAGTTTTCCCTTAGGCTAACTAATATGCAAGTATTATAGAAAAATATTAGAGAAAAAACAAGGCAAATAATACAGAAAAATTTAAATAAATTAAAATTAAAAATGTACAATGAAATTTTTCTACGGTGACTAAAATTCAAAATTTAAGTAGTTATTTTTAAATATTGACATTTCTTAAATCTACAAACGTATTTAGAAAGGCAAAAAAAGATGTATTAGTTAAAGGTCTGGAAGTTGTCAATGGTTTACAAGTTATAAAAATTTATAAAAAAAAAACATTAATCATAAAGGGGATAACTTGACTTTGAATTACTTGACTTGACTAAAAAGACTTTGAATTTATAAATTGGAAAGAAAATGAAGTAGTGATCGCTCATCACACGTGAATAAAATGTCCATGAGTCATCATATTAAATTAAATTTAGATTTAAAATTGAAAAGTTTGTTTGAAAATGTGTTATTAAAAATTAATGAGTCGTAAGAATTTAAAAGGAGACAGAATCACTCTAATATATGTAGTATCATGAGAAAAGATATATTTTACCACCCTCAACAGTAAGTGACTTATTACTAACATAGGTTTTAAATTTTAAAGGACAAATATGAGATAAATTTCAAACTTTTGAAAAAGGCATTTTAAAACTTATTCTAGTTTATTCCTCTTAAAATATAACTTAGTCAAAAAGTTTTTCGGCTCTACTGTATCTCTTGTAAATTACTTTACAAAATTATTACTAATTAAAAAAAAACTTCCATGACGCCCTTTAACCGGAAATTTCTTTCAAAATGAGCTATTTACGTTTCATATGTTGTTAAGACATAAGTTAAGATACGCTCTTATATTCATATTCAAGAATACGATTTCATAGTTTGGCTTAGAAGACGTAAATGTGCTTTATACTTGCGAAGAACCCATGTTTACAGATAAAAGTTATCACGTTCAATATGCTTGTTTACTAAAATTGAAATACTCATAGGTATTACGTGTGTAGAATAGACATGTTATAAAATAATAAGTACAATTATATTTACATAATTAATTATTAATTTTACATAATTATATTTTAACAAAATAATATAAAGCAAAAAAGTGGACTAATTTAGGAAGGCAAAACAATAAAAACTTTTATATTAATTAAATATAACTCATAAGCCCTTACCACACAAAAATTAATTTGTAATCCAGTTGAAATTTAAAATTAATTGTGAATCATTTATTTACATTACATTTGTTTTAAAAATAGTCTGCTAAACTGCTTTACGTAAAAAAAACTCGTCTTATATATACAATTATGCATGATTACATAAAGATATAAACAAATATATAGATTGTTTATTCATACACCTGTCATAGCATATAAACAATTTGATGCATAATTGTGATAAATAATGCTTCGATATTTAATTATTACTTCTACTTTCAACCATAAAAATGAAAATACGCTCACAAATTTGAAAATTTTTCATTTCTACTTAAATATTTCATAAATTTCATGAAAAAAAAGAAATTTTATTAAATTAAAGTTATATTTTTCTATATATGAAATGAAGTATTTGATTTAAATATTAAAGAGTTAAAAACTGTTCATCCAAAAGTTCAAGTTATATCCCTTTATATTTATAACAATGTATTTGGTTTGAATGTAAAAGATAAAGAAAAATACATAAATGACAGTTCAGATAACGCAAAATTTTAAGCAAATGGTGTTTAAATATTTCCCAAAATGTAACACTTTATATTTTATTTAACGTATATTTAATTTAATTGTAATTTCAAATAAATGTATTTTGATATAATGCAATTTTTAAAATGTCAAACTTTCTAATAAATTGATTTATTGCAAATTAACTTGATTATATATACTTATTTTGTTGCAATAAAATTGCAATAAAAATGAAATTTTCTTATGGTTTTTAGTATACTGAATAGTTTTATGAAACTCTAATAAATATTAATTGTTATGTAGAAAAAACGATGTCAGAATTTCAAAAGAAATTTACACCCACAATATTCCCAAAAGTGTTATGCAAAATATCATTTTCCAGTAATATTCCTTGTAGAAAATAGTACTTTTTCTGTAAAGTTGATAATATTTTTAAGACTAATTATAGAATCAATTTGATTATGAATGAAAATAATACGATGCTTACTTCAGAGTACAGAATTGGGAATCATTCTTAGAAACAATTTTTAGGTTGAATTTATTCCCACTTTACTCTCAAATTTTTGTATTTGAGGACTCGTTGGATCATAATCTAATATAACAACCAAAACTGTAATCACTATTGAACTCAAGATCACTTAATAACCAGTTTTGTAGCAAATGTTTTTGATAATGATAAACTCAATTGAGAAAATACAACTATATGTTAAAATACACTATCATAAATATTACTCTGAAAATTGGCATATGTTCTAAGTAATTTCGAATAATTATATAATTTTATCATTTTGTTTTCACTTCTTAAATGTAGAATTCAAGAATAGCAGTAGACATTTTAAAAATAGGAAATCATAAAATCAAAAGCCTCAAGAATAATGGGTTGATATCGTGAATAAAATTTTAATCAAAAGCATGGCGGGGAAAAAAATTAAATTTGAAGAGTAAATTCAGATATATTTGAATACAAAAAAACATTAAAAATGGAATGACGTTATGTATCATAGTATTTTGAACATATATTTAGAGCCTTGTAAAAAGGAATCATTAAAAAGTAGCTATAATATACTTATCAATATTAATGGTCTTATGAAAATGCCCAGTTCTGAAAACACAGTTATTAGCTAAAACCATTTAATTATGAAATTATATTCATATAGTTCTTCTAAAAGTATATTATAAAAGTATAGTAATGAAGAAACTTCAAAAATTTTTTAGCATTCTTAACTAAAAATTCAATTTTAATTTCAAATTATGAAATCAAAAATGTTTTAATTTTCCGAAAAGTAACCACGACGTTTTTTGCAACTTGACAGAAAAATCGCATACATTTTATTTGTGGAAAAACTCTTTCAAAACTTAATATTTGATGTTGCTATTTATTTTTTAAATAAGACAATTTGACTGAAATTCTTGTTTTGGAGATAAGTAATTTTAGCTTGAAAAGAAAACAATTGTGCTAAATAATTGCTTTACAGGAGCAATTGATTAACAAAAACTACTGTCTTATCTACATATTTTATTAGTATTCTGCAATCATTTATACATTAACATAATATTAATAAAATGTGTAGTTTAGAGTATAGTTTTTAGAACATAATTTGTCTAGCTTAGAAATTTTTCATAGTATAAGTTTCAGAAATGAATCAAATTCAGTGGATAATAAAACCTAAACATATAATATTCACAACTTAATCAAATATCTACGTTAATTTGAAAACAAATTTAGAAAGATTGGAAGAAAAAGAAACATTTTTTATTTTATGGCAAAAATTCAAAGAATATTTATCATGATCTTTTAAAGATTAATCCTATTCTAAATCAAATTTATTCATTTCACCTTTTAGAAAAATTGCAAAACATATGTCTTATTGACACACGCAGCCATGATTAAACTTTTGAAACACTGAAGTTAGATATATATATATTTTTGTGAGAATGGAGAATGAAAAAGTGTTTTGCTCCTTCCACTGATAACAATGAAATATTGTTGCTATACTGATGATTTAATTATTAATTGCAATATAATTAATTAATAATCTAAATACGAAACTTCGTATGGAATAATAGGTTTATTGGAATCAACATTCATGTATTATAAAATCATTTTTCTCAGACTACTTAAAATAGTAAATAAGTCTGCAAATGATAAAGTTGTTTATAATTTTTAATTGAACTATTCTTTATTAAATTTTTTTAATTTTCTTTGAATTTAAATTTTAACATGGATTTTTGATAATATATATATATATATATATA
>JAPDSC010051265.1:5944-30032 GCA_026290005.1 Latrodectus geometricus | reverse complement strand
TTTTCCCTGAGTGCCGCTGGTGTTGATAAGATGACTTCGGGTCATATTTTAGTTTGCTTTGATTTTAAAAAGAACGAGGTCCTTCAGGATTCTCAATTGTATGTAGATTTTTTGTATATTTTTTAATTTTACGGAGACTATCTAGCTTTGCTAGACATTTTGGGATTAATAACAGCAACTTTTTAATTTTAGACTGTATGTTGCTTAAAATAATTACAGAATTTAAATCAGGACTTAAAATAAAACTTCTTAAAATAAAACTACTTAAAATAAAGCGTTCATCCTGCAGAGTATAATTAGTTTGATAAAATTGACACAAAATGTAATAATTCTCCAAAAAATAATAATAATAATTTTAAAAATGAAAATTTATCTGTTTTGTTTAATTTATTAAGTGATATATTTTAGCTGTTATAAATACCATAGAAGTTCAATAGTTTGCGTAGCAGGCAGATGCTTAAATGAATTTTTAATTAAAAAAATTGCATGAATTTTTTTGGAATACATTGTGCATGTAAATATTATATTAAATGAAAAATCCAAACTCAATTATTTAATCAAGGACTTTTATGTGATCGTTCTGTATAATTAATATATCTAAAAAGTATATATATATGCTTAAAAATCTTTATATTTTTTATTAGATAATATTAATTGAATTTAAATAAATTTATTCTATTTAATTTCACTGGAATTATGGACTAAAAACTAAAAATTCTACAATCCATAATTTCCGTTGCGGTATATTTTTTCAGTAGAAAAAATGAATTTATAAGCAGAATTTTACTAGATTTACTGTCGGGGAATCTTGAGATAGTATAAAAATATGAGTTTTGTATTTCTTTCAAAAATCATATGCCTATTTAAAATGCATTTCAAATAAAAAGTAAGCCTTAGCATTATACTAAAGGATATTTTATCGTAATGAAATTATTATAATCAAGTTTTTTTCTTTAATCTAATACCCTGAAATGTTAAAAATATATAATGAAAAATGATTAAAATCATGTTTCAAGCTATAACAGTCGCAAAAACTTGGCGCAGAAATTTACCGTAGTTTTACCCTAAAGTAGTTTAAGTGTTGAAAACTTAAGTTTATGATTTAAAACTATATAATTTTATGCAGTTGTAAATCATATATTTGTACATGTCTGAAATATGTTGTTGTTGCTTATTACTCTGGTGCTGGAAAGCCCACACCAGGTCCAGAAGATCTGGCATAGGGTTGTTTGCAGCTTCTTTATGGAGAGGAACCACAAGGGCAGAAGACTGACTTGACCTCTGAACACACTTGCCATAGGTACTCGTTTATAGTGTAGGTAACCATTCATACAAGGAAAGGACAAAGACAGGATAGAGAGAAAGTACATCCGTGCCCGATCCGGGATTCGAACCCAGACCTTCCTATCTGCAGTCAGAGATGCTAACCACTAGACAGAGTAGGCGTCTGCCTGAAATATGATTGGTCGAATAGACTGCGTGCGCTCTTGCCTTCGTCTCGAGGTGCGACTGGAGGGGAGATCCAAAATTTCGAATCCCACCTCGAGCATGGATGTTGGTAGCTGTTCGAAATCCACTTTAAGCCTTAAGTCCGAATTTAACTACCCCAGGTGTGCAAAAGATGACCGTTGAGCGACAAACAAATCAATCATTAAATCTGAAAAATGATTACTCTCAGTTTATTTTAATGAGAAAAAATGCCTCTATGTGGTTAACATAAATAAATTACAAATAGGATAACATAAAATATTATATATGGAATAATATTTATTTTAAAAACGTTTGAAATAATTTTGAATTAACTTGATATACTTCTGACATTTTTTGCTGCGATTTTGATAGATGTTAGCAAATGCTTAAAGTGATTCGGAATTCACTATAAACTTTAGATCCCTGCGTAATCGGTCACCGTGAATAACCATATCATAGTCAACAAACCAAACATGCTATTTAGTATCGAATGTTTAATTTCTTGACAGATATTGCTAGTTTATGATGTATAAATATGGTTTCGAATAATATAATCATATTTCGTAATTATAAACATTTTTAAAAAAAATGAAATCCAACAAAAGTTTTTTTGTTCAAGAAAAGTCGGATTTTTTTTTTTTTTTTTTTTTTTTTTTTTGGATCCTGAAATTAAATTGAAGAAATAATAAATTACTATTGAGGTAATTTTTTTTGGAGATGAAAATTATTATTGAGTCAGTATTTTATTTTAATATTTTAGTACTAGCTGTACTAACAGAAGGATCATACTGTTTGGAATAGTTCATAACCAGTCACTATTGAACAGAGAGAGATGTTGCGTCTCTATATTTGTTTAGTAGATGCTTGGGAATTTCCGAATTTTCTTCGGTACCACATTTAAATACAGACAGCTATGAGTTGAAACTTCCAAAAGATTAAATATGGTGATTGAATACTTTGCTACAGCTATCTGAAATGTGAAGGCCGAGAGATCACTTTTTCGCAGAAAATTAAAGGAAAGACGTTTTCCTTTGGGCTAGACGATATCGAACCTGTTGACTTCTAGACTCGAGACCGGAATTTTTCACCACTAAATTACCTTGTCCATGACATCCTATTTCTGTCAAATATTTATTTAATATTCCTTTTTTGTTTACCAAATTTTTTTTTTAATGCACTAGTATTTAAAAAAAAAAACCACTTGGAAAACAAAGAAGGAATAACGTATTCAATTTATCATGCTGTAAGGTAATTTATTCCGAAATATATATGGCTGTTTTTTTCTGCTAACTTAAAGCAACCATCTAGCGAATTAATATTAATGTGAATTTTAATCAGACATATGACGTGATCGACAACAGAGCTGGAATTCTCTCCTCCGCATCACATCATCATAAAATTCTGTGAAAGCTTAATGTGTATAAGTTTTTCGGGTACTGAAACTGCTATCTCACTGACACACAAACGAATTTTTTATCAATCAGTGTGCCACGACCATCCAACAATAAAAAAAATATTGCATTTCCAAACGAAGGATTGTTTAATAAAATATAATTCAATTAAAAAAAAAGTTAAAACAATTTTATATTATAAATTGAAATGCATTCTTCGTATAAGAAATAATTGCAATAATTCGAAAGCTAACAAAAAATTACTATCCATTATTTTAGATATTCAGTGTATCCTTTGAGAATTGAATTTAGGTTTATATACTCCAGAAACTATTTTAAATTACCGGCCTATAATTCATGATGAATAAAACATGATGAATCCAAAAAAGTAAAGTATTTTACGGTGGATGGGACATTTAAAACTCAAGCATCCCCCCCCACCTCTCGCATTGAGCATTCTGAAAACGTCGCGGGGGATGTTGACAAAAGAGGAAGGTGTCGCAGCCTGTATGGTAATGGAGGATCGGATTGCGATATTTTATAATTGAGGCAATTTCCCGCAAAATGGTTGTCTGGAACCTGATAAGTTCGCGCGTGACGTCACTACTCTATACGAGAGGGAATGGAGTGACGGGGTCTTTGAAAAGAACCCGAAATAGTTTTATTCATTCACAATACTCTTGCATTACCTTTGGGTTAATATTAGTTTTGGAAAAAAGAAAAATTCTTTATTTTTAGGTGAACTTCGAGGCTTTATTTGCAAATTATTGATTAGCTTTGTATAAATAATTTCAAACTGTTTTGTGGTTGACCATTAGTTTCTTGACAACTAACATGCCGGTCAATTTCGGACATTTTTGTGATTTTACCGAAATTTTTGACGATGATCTGTACAATATGCATCTTTAACACCAAATATACCTGAATAGAATCGATGGAACCAAAATTACCCGTCATTCTAACAGTATCCAGACCATAAACAATATTTCCGATTTTCAATGCACTGATTTTCCCTTTGTTGACAATTCCCTTTTTTAACCCTGTACTTTATACCTGACGGAACCAAATAAAAAAAAACCGCAAAGCATTTTTTAGTACGAAATGTGATCTTTCCAACGAACACATGAATCTGATGTTGTGTGATCGATATTGAAAGGACTTTTGCAGTCTTCAACCGAAAAAAAAATGCATTTCTTTTTCCCAAAATTAATATGTTCTTGGAAAAATCCCCTGATTTATCAAAACGAGGGCTTAGGTTTACAGTCTGGAAATTTTCACATCTTCTCACAAGCATATTTAATAAGAAAAAATTCATTATACTTGTATTTTATTGGCTTTGTCTTGTTTTGTAAGGGTAGCAAGTTTGAACCCCGATATGATTCATCATTTAATGTTTCGCAGCACTACTCTATTCAAAAAAACTTTTCTGATACATTATTCCATCATGACGTTTTAGAAATCCATTTATCAAAGAATTAAAAAAAAGTTCAACATTCATTGTTGATATTTTTTCACACTGCAGTTAAATGTTCCTTGATATATTATCGGATGATACTGATTTTTCCATTGGGTTCCGAATTTAAAACTGGATTTTTGGTGTGAATTGCGTATATTCGCGGGTTACTATAAAAACAATTTTTATAAATTAATAAAAATCTCAAAACAAAAATATTAATACATTGGTCCTAAATTGTATTAAACACGACAAAAAAATACTTGTGTAATTAAGATATGTTATGTTTGTAACAGAGAGAGAAAAAGTAGGGTGGAATTAAGAAATATATAAATAAAAAAAAAAAATCCTCTGGTGTTTCGATGAGAGAAATGAAGATAGAAAAGTAAAAATACATATTAAATTAAACAAAAGGAAATTAATAATTAGAATAAAAAATTGAAACAAGAAAATCCTTTAATATTATCGTCTTATCTTACAGACGACAATATTCGTTTTATCTCGTGGAGAGATCTATTTGTCTTATCAATTGTTGGTTGGTTTGGTTGGGTTTTATTGCGCAAAGTCCAAAAAGGACAAGCTGCGCCAATATTTGTCTTAATTCTAATATTTGTCTTATCAAAGCGAGTACAATATTTTAACAGCCTTCAGCTTTTTGGAATTAATCTCGAGTATGATAAGTGAGAAATGTACGATAAAGATGTCCAAACTCGCATTTTATTTAATATTTAATTTTCCACACTTCTAATATATCTCGATGTATATAATCACATAAATATTTCGACTCTATTTAAACTTATGAAACAACGTATCTTACCGTTATTCCTTTATTTTGTCAATGTTTAATAAAATAGGTTAAATTTTGTGTCGCGCGAAGTCCAGAAAAGGACAGAAGCTGTACCAAAACATATATTTTATATGTTAATTTTTATTAATATTTTTCGCGTTAAATGCCACGTTAAAATATAAAAATCACAAAATTTGTATGTAGTAAAATTAAAATCTAAATATATAAAATCATTAAACAAAAGGAACAACATAATCAATATCAAAAGTAATTTCAAAAACTTGAAATATAAATTAAATAAAGTGTAAAAACCTAAAGTGTTTCTGTGGGGTGGCTATCCTTACTAATTAAGCAATGTTGAAGTATCACTCCTATAAATGTAAACACTTTTTAGTTAAAATCACAACATGAAATTAAAATATGATAAATTGTATAGTACATAGTTTCGCACAATAAATTTAATTTATTAAGAGACAAATATGTGAAACGTGCGCACGATGCGAAAGCAAGTGAAAGGAACATCAGCAGTTCGTAGCAGTAAAATTAAGAATGAAATTATATATGGGAACATGGTACATAACTTAATGGTGATCTGCATTTTCAACGATTCAAGTCAAAGAGAATGTTTAAGCGTTTTCAAACATTTTCTCATATTAGTTTAGTTCATTTATTGATCGGGCATTTCTTCAACTCGAGGGTTAACAGACCAGGATCTACAAATTTCGGTGGATTCTAAACCACTACCAACGAAGCACAAAGTGGGATTCGGACCATGGATAGTTGAAAGGTAAAAGAAAATTCTAACTGTTTGGCTACCAAGTTGTCATGGGGACATCAGAAGTCATGTGAGATTTTAAAAGAGAGAAACAAAATATGAGGTAATAAAAAGGCGAGTATCACATTTAAATACATCAGAAACCATGTTATGGAATGTAGTCACAATATCAAAATCACTTAAGAAAAACACTTTATTTATGGACTAAATAACTTTGATATCATGTTCTTTATGTGATCAATAAATTAAATATAAATAAACAATTATATATATAATTGTATGTGTGTATATTATATATAAACACACTCTTAGAAATTGTTGAAATGAAAGAAAATAAAGTTACCAATTTATCTCTGGTAGTATCTTGCATTATTTAGCTAAATTTTAAAATATATATTTACATAATTCATTTAACGGATAATTATATTTTACTTTAATATAAAATTCGTATTTGTTGTACAGAAATCCACACAAACTGAACTCATTATCCCTTCTCATTCTTCTGGCGTAAAAAACGATTATATAATAAATTTTCTTTAATACCATTTTCTTCGTATAGTATATTAAATATATATATATATATATATATATATATATATTGGATGTATATTAGAAGAACATTTTTAATAAGAGACCAAATTAAATATTTGATTTCTTAAAATTCAATGAGTTAATTTCTGTAAATAAAATTAACAAATCTCAACTTAAAATAATTTTTTTTTAAATTATAATAATTCTAAAGACATTTGTATTTAAGAAAGAACAATAGCATTTGTTTTTTATACAAATAGTCATTTATTATTTTACATATACACACATTTATAAGGAAAATTAACAGAAATTTTTCACCTCTTATCAAAGCATAAGAATCAGAGAAAAATTAGAAATTTGGTATGTAATTTTAAATAGCTAACAATGAATTATAAATTTTTATATACAGAACTTTAAATTTATGCATTTAAACAGACAAATTAAATATATATATATACACACACATTTGTATGCAGATAATGAATAGAAATTTTCTACAACTACTTAGCCAAGAACAAAAACGGCAAAAAAAAATTAACAAACTTGATGAGTAACTTAAAATAGTTAATATTTTAATTAAGAAATATATATATACAGCTTCAATTTATAAGAAATTAGCTTAAAAAAGTTCTATACAATTACACTAAATGTAAATGAACCACCACAGGCATGCAACGCTTCTGATTTATCCCCAGCAATTAAATCAAACATATATCCAGCTTCCATTGACAAGACATGAGCCATATAGTTTAAGACAATTATACAAAATGTAAGTATTCTTTACCAACCACCAGGTAGGCAATACTTCTGATTCATCCCCAGCAATTAAATACATATGCAGCAACATACCATATATAACGAGCAGCCACAAGTAATCTTAAATGTGTTTAATTCAATATAAGAATCAATACTTTATGATCGATAATGCGACAGCATTAATTTTGATCCTCATATAATATGCAAACAAATTTGATACATTTAAAAATTACAGAATAATTTAAAAATTACAGAATAGACTCTCCAGAGTATTAACAACAAAGTCAGGTACAGTATTTTAAGATTAAGCACAAATTACATCTGCTAGAAAGTTATGCAGAATACAAATTTAATAGAGACAAATTTTATTTACAGTATATCGGAATCAAATTCCATTCTAATTCCTTTTTGTCAGTAAATATAATAGCACAGATTTATGAACAGGAAACGTCGTACACATATTTTTACTTCCAGTCGTAAAAGTAGACTTTCATATATAAGACTTGATTATGCAGCATTTATGTTTGAGAGACCAAAGGTCTATCGTCAATTTGAAATGTCATTAGTAAGTGTGTAAATTATCAAGCACTATGAACGATGAGATTTATGTTAGAGAAATATGATTTATCAAATATTAAAATCAGTTAATTATTCCACTTTTTAAGTAAATCCAATTTTAGTCTAACTGCACAGTATGATTAAAATATTTCCAATTGATATACCATCTTTAATAATTTTGAAAAGTTTTTACTGGAAGCTTAAATAAAATTATATAAACAAATTCAAAATCGTAAAAACTTTTTTTGTACCAATAACAAAACGTTTAATATCACTCATTCAAAAACAATTAAATGTAAATCAAATAACTTACGAATTTGTATAAAATCTTTTTTATAACATTTGTATAAAATCTGCAATATAGCTTTGTGACAGAAACAGGAAGGATAGGAAAGTAGGAAACTTTTAATGTTAGTATATAGAGAAAAGGTTTGTCACAAAACAATGTGCTACAGAATTTAACAAATAATTTTAGGAATTTAAAGTTATTTAAAAGAACTATTGTGCTATTCAAAATCTGTATTTTATTTTTTAAACGTTCAGGAAATGTTTCATGACATTTAAACGGTTTAGATTTGAATTATAAATTAACCTTTAAAATTAATTCATGTTTTTAAGATCTCTTTGTTGAAGACAGTCATTTTAAGAATAATCACTAATTAACTAAAATGAAAACATTTATAGTTAAATATTGTAAATCTCATCGTTCAAAATGAAATTTAATACAGTTAAGCTACATAAATTATTAAAATTAATTACATATGAAAGACTTTATAAATTTGGTAAGAAATATTTGATATGCTTGTTACAATTTTAACACGTTATTCTTAGTTTGAATTAAATTTTATTATGAAACAACAATCATGTTCCATAAAATACAAAATGTTTCAATATATAAATTTATATCATTATATAAGCTTTTATTAATAACTTTTCAAATACATGGCGAACACAAGAATACTCGTTGTTATAAAACTTATTAAGATTTTTGAAAATGCAATGGTAATATGTTGATGGTTCAATAATATAAGAATACAATTTTGATTAACCAATATAATATTTTTATAAATTTAATTTAAACTTAATAAAGAAATCGATACATATTTAACATCTTAATATTTAAAAAAAAATCAATTATACACAATTTCATCAAGCCCACATTCATATGTTCTCTGCATACAATTAAAAATTCAATTAAATATTTTAGGAGACATAAAAGATGTTCCGTAAATAAAAATTCATTTTTAAATGCATATTAAACAATAAAGAATAAAATTATCTTTAAAAAAAAAAAAAAAAAAAAAAAAAGCAAATGTGTGTGACTTTTAAAACATATAAATATTAACCAATTAAAAAATATTTAAGTATGTTTGCAGTCTGATACTTTAAAATATTTATTATTTCAAATCAGAACTATGCCCATTCAATACAACTGCAATATTCTGATTTATTATAATATATATATATATATATATATATATATATATATATATATCAATAACTTAAATTTCAAAGATTCGTATTTTAAATTATTCTAAATAAGAAAAAGAATGAAAACATATTTAAATATTTTTTTAGGTAAGTTTTCAAATCCTATTTGGATTTTAATACTTTTAGAGCCGCCCAAGCTGTCTAGTGGTTAGCGTACTTGACTACAGATGGGTGGGACCTGGGTTCGAATCCTGGCTCGGGCATGGATGTATTTTCTCTCTCTCTCTTTCCTGTCTTTGTCCTTTCTTTGTGTGTGAATGGTTGCCTACCCTATAAACGGGTACCTATGGCATGTGTGTACTGAAGAAGTCGGACTCCACACCAAATGTGGTTCAGTTGGAAAAGTGGAGCAGCACACCCCCTATTGCCAGCCTGGCTGGCACACGACAACAACAATACTTTTAAAATTATTTAAGGATTTTTTTTTTTTCATTTTGTGCAATTATCATTGATTAGTAGTAATTCAAGGACTGAAATACAATGTGCTCCTTTCTCAAAGTATTCTAGTTAGCAAGATATTCCTATAGTACCAAAAATAACTGAAAAAATAGTTATAAAATTATGTATATGTTTTGAAGAAAAAGCATTAACAATTTTTCTAAAGACAGTTTTTAAAAAATATTCCGCAAATTGAAAAAAAATTTAGGGTATTTTATTTCTGCCATATCTTAAGATATCTCGTATATCTTATCAAAATACTTTGGCTGACAAAATTTATTGAATGTCTGAGGTATCAATTAATTTTAAATAACCAAATTATCATTGATCTTATTTTACAAAACATTCTAAATAGTTTTTAAACTCATTTTATTACTAAGTACAGTAAAGACAGTTGCTTTGATATAATTTATATTAATAATTAATTCATTATATAATGTTTAGAAAGGAATTGTTCATACATTATAAATTATGCGATATTTTTTGTTTACATCAAATTTTTGTTTGCCTTTTTTTTTAATTCTGACATTTAATTATTTTACTTGAAGACTGCCAAGAGTGAAACATGACATGAATTACGTATGAGCAAAGGTTAATTTTATATTCATTTGGTGTTCGAGAAAATAAAATTTTAATATTTTAAGTATTTACAAAATTTTCAAGTTTGGCACAAATATAAGTATATAAAATATTTGATACAACTGTCAATATTTATATAAAAACGTATCATTTATATTATTACTGGAAATATCGTGTTAGTTTAAAAAAACTTTAAAACCCATTCTGAAAATTAAGTTTTTAATATAGGCAGCATATTGTTTTCATAAGTTAAAATACAATATTTTTTAATAACAAATATATCTGAACCTATATATTCTTAATAATTTATTCTCTATGATGAAACTGAGACATAATTCCTAACTCTTTGACGGTTATGAACGAGTTCAGCTCGCAATCGAATCGTTCTTCATAATGCGCGCAAACGAGTTCCGCTCGGGATCAAGATTTTGACCGAAATGGTTAGTAACGAACACTACTCGCGTTGTGAAATTTTTCCCCAATGCGCGCTGACGAGCTGACTTCGTTCGCCATTATTATTCTGCACTGATTGGGTTTCAAACGAATGCTACTCGCGAAATTTAATTAGTTTTACTGTATACAGATGGCAGTACGAGTTCCATGAATTTCTTTGCATAATGAAGGTGGATTTTTTTTTTTTTTTTGACCTTGTTCATTTTGTACGTATTTTGGCGCGGTTTTTAGGGTGTTTGTATAGTAAAATGGCTCAAAAGCGAAAGTTAGATAGTTATAATGATGATTATGATACAGAAAGCTTATCAAGTTTTGAATCTGATGAAGACTCGCACACAAAATTATTTTTAGGTAATTACTGTATTTATACTGTGCTTCATAAAGTTTTACATTAGTTGTATTTATTTAGTCCTTTCAATTTTATATTTGTCTTATATTTATAATTAACTATTATTATTTATATAATTGGTTATAATCATTTATAATTTACTGTTTAATAATTATTTTAAAGTACGTAAAAACTGTTATTTATGTACTACAAATACTTTAAGACATTTTTAAAACGCGCGAGGCGAGCTATCTACGGCATCGCCAGAGAAAGGTGACATTTTCGGAAGAACGGCGGGGGAAAACAGCTGACACTTTCGACTACTGTTTACTCCTAATGCTGCGCGAATTAAGTAAACGGAAACTGCTCATTTTTTTTTATCGTCAAAGGGTTAAACTTGATTTCCTTTTAATCTTCTGATATCAATAAGTATTCTTTAGAATCTCCAATTTTATAATTATTATTAAAATTATTAATAAAATTATTTAGGTAATAGTTAATAAGAATTAATTATGTAATCATTTTATTTGTTAAAAGTTTAAATAATTTTTTTATAATTTAATAATCAAAATTCCTCTGAAATTATATTAAAATTTTTACAAATATTAATTTACTGTTTAATATTTTCACAACTATAAAATGTATTTGTTTACTAGGTTCAATTATTTCCAGATTTATTAATCGAAGATAAATGATACATTTAGAAATTAATAATTTCTTAAAATATACTTGTTAAAATGAAGTCAAATGGTAAATGATAATTTCTTTATTCCAATAGCAGTTGGTATATTCAATGAGTTGTTCCCCAACAAAAATTCCTTTACAAGAGTGAAATATAACGTATTACATTAATCCACACCTGCAAATATGTTTTAAGGTTCAATAGAATTTAAATTAGTTTCTGTTATAAAAATTACTAATCCCTTTGGAGAATAATTTTAGTATGTATTTTATAAACATTTAAAAATTATAACATTAAAAAATATAAAAAAAAGATTTAAATATTCATGCAGTTGTTTCATATGAATGTGAGCCAGAATGAAATATAAATTTTCTAAAATTTAGGAGACTAGTGATTTCTTGATTTTTCTTACAATTGCTTTTGAATTTTTAAAAGTACATTTTGAGCTGTCTTTATTGGTGATTTTTAACGTTTAAAAAATAATTTTGGTTTTTAGATTATTTAGTTAAAATATTTATGACTGGATGTAAAGAGGCAAGCCAAACTTTAAAAGTTGCAGTTGTGTTTCTTTAGTCCTGACTTCTGCCTGCTGAATTTTTTATTAGGGTCTGACAGGGCCGGCGCTAGCAGCTTCGCCACCCCGGGCAAAGAGGTAAAATGCCGCCCCTTTATAACAGAAATTAAAAGAGATAACCTAAATCCTTTCCACAATTAATGGTAAAATAAAACGAGTAAAAAAATTGCAATCATCAGCAATGTTAAAGTTTTGATTAGCAAAAAAATACTAATTTATTAATTTATGTTTTTGGCACTAAATTAAAATTAGGGTTGCGCAGAAAAAAGCAAAGAGTCATTTCTGGTGCATTCTTATTCTAGCTGGAGGTCATTATTTTCAACAGTTCTTGTAGATTAAAAAACTTTACCTGTAATTTTTGGTAATAAAATGTTGTTATATTGTCAAAAATTTTGTTTGCCCTGTATCTTCGAAACAAATTTTTGCTGTATGTTTAAAAAACACCCTGTATATATACAGGGTGTTAGGGGTTTGATTCCAAATATCTTAATGCCTAAAAATATGATTCATTTTAAACAAAAAAGTTTAGTATATCATGGATTAAAACTCTATTATTTTAGAAAGAGAAAATGTTTAAAAGTTTGAGAAATTTAATTTTAGGGCTAATTTGCCGCACCCTAAAGTTGCCACCCCGGGCAGGGACCCGGCTTGCCCACCCCTAGCGCCGGCCCTGGGTCTGAAAATATTTAAGATTTAAAAAAAAAATCTCTCTATAAATGCTACCTTAAAAGTGCTTGATAATTTTCCTAGTTGTCTCAACACATTACAAATTGAATTGAATATAAAATTTTGCGGTGTTTTATTCGTTCATGAATTGATTCTTTTTCAATGAGTAAAATATATTTACTAAAGACAATACATTAACAATTCCATAAATTAGTCCATAACACATGCCGCCCAACCAGTCTAGTGGTTAGCGTACCTAACTACAGATGGGTGGGACCTGGGTTCGAATCCTGGCTCGGGCATGGATGTACTTCCTCTCTCTCTCTCTTGTCTTTGTCCTTTCTTTGTGTGTGAATGGTTGCCTACATTTTAAACTGGTACCTATGGCATGTGTGTACTGAGGAAGTCGGACTCCACACCAAACATGGTTCAGTTGGAAAAGTGGAGCAGCGCACCCCATATTGCCAGCCTGGCTGGCACACGACAACAACAGTCCATAAAACAAGATAAGCGAAAATGTTTAGTTCATTCAAATGTTCTGAATAAAAATTAGTTTTTTACTCCGATGTTTGATTAAATTTCAACAGCTGTAGTTTTTCACATAAAGGCTAATTTGATCGGGCCTGCAATTTTAAAAGAATCCCATCTCACCACAAACACCTATTCCCAAACAGATTCGTATCCAAGACAAACTGAATCGCAGGTCAGAACGCCCACCATTCATCTGCTAGTTAGCTTGTTAATCCAGATATTTCTAAACCATTTAAGTTAAATTAACTATAGTTACTATAAGAAATTTAATTAAATTCCTTCTATGATGTGAATTTTAAGAATTATTTAAATTTATTACCAAGAAAGTTTTTGTTTAAACGCTGAAAAATGTAAGACTGACAATTTTACGTTTGTTAAGGATTTGATAATTTTTATATACAGTGGCACAAACAATTGAAGATACACCTTAGTTTTACTTTATAAAGCCTACTTTCAATTGAAACAACACATTAACTAAAAGTGCAAACGTAATTTTGTTCTTAGACATAACAAAAGGTTTAATTATCATAAAAAATAAAGAAAATTCAATGACAAAATTCTAAAAGAAAAATTTTCAGAGGCATTTCAAATAAACATAAGCAAATTTATACCTCAAAAAATTGAGGATACATAAATGAAATTTTTGTTTAATTAGCACTAAATTTTTATTCTGCTTGCTACTATAAATATCTAAGCTTGGGCAATGTTATTTTAAACTTTTTGGACTGTTATTTTTGTTTTTTGTGCAAATTTAAATGGAAAAGGGCTCCTCGGAGAGAGACCAGTGTTGATGTAAAAAAATTTAAATTAAGGTTATTTAAGATAGAAAAATCTTATCGTGAAATGGCTGAAATTGTCGGTACAAGCAACTCGTGTGTCCAGAAAATCATTGGATGATTTAAAAGCGAGGGATTAATTGAAAATAAGAGTGGGAGAGGGAGGAAAAGTATTCTGAGTGATGTAGCCAAAAGGAAAATGTTGAAAGATATCAAGATTTATCCTAAACTAAGTGCAGTCAAACTAGCTGCAGAAACTTCTTGAATAATGGGCAGAAGTGTAAGTGGTGAAACCGTGAGAAATGTGATTAGACATGCAGGATATAACAGTCGAGTTGCTCGAAAGAAAATCAGAAAAAGCTTTTGGAGTTTGCAAAAACTCATCAATTGAAGACAGATAACTTTTGGAACAAAGTAATATTTAGTGATGAAAGTAAATTCAAAAATTTGGAAGCTATTGTCATCAGAGAGTTTGGAGAAAGCCGAACACTGCTTTGGATCCAAAAAATTTACTTTCTACAGTTAAACACGGTGATAGTTTGGAATTGTATGGCTTCAAATGGAGTAGGAAATTCAGTTTTTATAGATGGCATACTGGATCATAAGCTTTATATAAATATACTCCGCAACAATCTTAAAAAAAGTGCAAAAATATTGGGTTTAGATGGAAATTTTATATTCCAGCACTACAATGACCCCAAACATATGGCACATAATTTCAAAATATGGTGTCTTTTTCATTGTAAACATCAGTTGTGCACACCACCACAGTCCCCTGACAACAATGTCATATAAAATTTGTGAGCCACACCCAAAACAGAGGTCCAAAAACACCAAATTAGGAACAAAGCCCATTTAAAGCAAGTGTTACAAGAAGAATGGGATAAAATATCTTTTGGTCTAATCTGTACCTAGACGTTTGGAGGACATTATAAAAGACAAAGCTCATGCAACCAAATATTAACACTGTCTTTGTATGTGATATATAACAAAAATTTCATTGGTGTATCCTCAATTTTTTTGAGGTAGAAATTTGCTTATGTTTATTTGAAATGCCTCTAAAAATTTTTCTTTTAGACTTTTGTCATTGATTTTTCTTTATTTTTATTGTTAATTAAATCTTTTGTTCTGTCTAAGAATGAAATTAAATTTGCACTTCTAGTTAACGTGTTATTTCGATTGAAAGTATGATTTATAAAGTAAAAGTAAGGTGTATCTTCATTTGTTTGTGCCACTGTATAATGTATAAATCTAAGTAATGTAAATACTTTTATACTTCACACACAGAATGTAGTTTCGAAAATCAAACATCTGTGGGATTTAAATTTTATTTAAGAGGTATATGATACAAATCAAAATTAAAAACTATTTCAGGGGTACGAGTACTTAAATTTTTTTTTCAGGACAATATTTTCAAGAAATATCAGGACATTTTTCAATAATTAAACAAAACCAATGTTACTTTTACATACTAATGTCTGTTTTATGAATATAACGCATTTTAAAGAGGAGTATACTATTTAATAAATTTTGAGTTTTTAATTTTTAATACAAAAATATGAAAAATGATATAGAAATTTAAACTTTTTTATACTGAACATTTTTAAAAACTAATAAGTTACATGATAAATGCTTTATATTACGGTAAACTTATATGTATAACGAATAATGTTCATTTTGAACTGGATGCATTAGCATTTAATTCCAATAATTTAATACTACTCTTTTTCAACTAATCATTCACAGATGCAGTCTCTGCATTAGCAGCAGATAGCATCATTTATCTAACTTTCACATCAATCATGATCATCACTAATAGCACATGCTATTTTTTATTTGCATCATCCAAAAGTTTTTGAGCTACACACTTATTATCAAACAAATTTTTCTTTTTTTTCTCAAGTTCATTAATTTTTCTAACAAGTGCGATTTTTTAAACTTTTTTTCACAAGTACCTTTTATGTCTTCCTCCTCCTTTCTTTTCTTCTCTAATTGTGTTGCATCTTTTGATTTTTTGCATATATGATGCATATTCTGCATGTGAGATTTTTTAATATAATGTATCATTTCTTTATATATTTAATGGAGGAAACAGAATTGCCATGCATTTCAAAAACATCATGACAAATGAGTAAACTTTGAACTGTTAATTCCTATAAAGCTCTCTCCTTTGTCACAACAGAAGTTTTAGACGAAAAAAACTTTTTCTGGTTAGGAATTTACATTTAATAACGGCAGACATGCTTTAATAATAACTTTAGAAAGAGTAGGATATTTTATATAACCACCTGCATTTTTTATGTTAAAAAATGCATTCCAATATTTACAGATATTTTGGTCATTATCATTATCATTCATACGCAAAGTCGCATCTTCACTCATGTAAAGTATCCACTATTCATTCATCTTATCAAAGTCTGAAGAAGTTTTATTCACGAGTAATATGTTAAATTAATCTGGTAAATGAGCTCCTAGACTCTCCCTCTTTTTATTATAAGGAGACAAACACTGGAAATCTTAGAGTAAAGGATTTATAGGGAGTTTTTGAAGCAAATGCTTTGAAGTTGCTATGCAGCAACTTCTGACACTTTGTAGAAATGTTGTTTTATCCGTAAGCTTTTCCCGTATTGCTGTTGCACCATGACCTATTTCAATCTTGATTTTAAGTTTAACCAGTTTTTTCCTGAATCAACATTTATTTATAGCAACTTTATTCCATTTTTTTCACAGATTTCTTCTGGATTTAAAAATTTAAACATAATACTGCGAACAAGTTCATTTAACTAACTGTACATCACATGTACTAAAGGTTAGACTTTTTGCATTAGAAGTAAATATGGTTCAAAAGTTTTACAAAAAATTAAACAAAATGCCGATATGCCAGAGTCTTAGGGTCTTTCAAATGTTTTATAATCTGAAGATGTCTATCAGAAAGAGGATATTTCGACTCTTTGGATACTTTAACAATAAAATATTCTTTTAAAACATCATATTGCTCATCGATTTTCTCACAAATTGATCCCAAAGTTAACCAATTTCTCTCAACATAACGAAGGAAACTAAGTCTAGTTAAGGTTTCTTCCAGTATTTCCAACTGTAAGGAATGATAATCTTTCCTTCTTGAAAGATATAGCTTGAAAAATTGATGAATATCTACAGCAAATCTATCAATAATACAATCAATAACCTTACATAGTGCTCCATGGATTATGTATAAGCAACACATACCCAAATCAATTAGTAATGGTAAACTTTGTTCTTACTCAGTTCACGATTTATTTACTTTAAAACAGTTAAATTAACTCTTAGTCCATTCATTGACAACTGCATTAATGTTTCTAAATTCAAACTATTATTTTCAATAGAATTAAATAAAATTTTTACAATTTTATTGGCTTATAATGTTTTAAAAAATGTGATTCGAGGTAACAAATGACATTTTTTCCTTGTTTATCAGACCAATAGATATAAATATCCATCTGTTTCTTTATTTGTATTTTAGTAGTTTCATCAAAAAGTAAAACAAAATGTGAAGTGCCGATATCCTGAATCAAAAGAATTTAGAAATACGAAGCTAGTCCAAAATTAATCATATATCTGACTTTTTATATCAAATAATTTGAGATTTTTTGCTACGGAGGAATCGTCAAAAATTTCTCCGTAAATGTTAGCTAAATCTTTCAAAATTGAAAAAGAATAATTATTTTTTTATTGCCACCAAAACTAAAATGGTTTTCTCTGATGCTGTTTTGGGAAGCCATGATTTGTTATTCACTACTATAGTCGATGTCGAGAATTCAGATGAAGTTGATGACTTGATAGTAAATAGTGTTTGATTCTTGTAGCAGCTCATAGCTTTCTTGTGTTTTAATCTGCATGAGCAAGCACTTGTCTAAAATCCATATTTAGAATATTGAATTTGCTTTTGCATACGAAACACTCCGCAGAATGAACATCGTCAGCATTTCTTATTTAGTCTTAATTAGGCATTTATTCCCATCTTGCATTTCCAATCATTTATCGGAAAATTTCATTTCCTTCGGCATTTTTAGAAAAAATTAGTTTTTTTCAAAAAATAAATTTTGAACTTGCTAATAAACGTTCTTCAAAACACCCATCAAGATTGTTCAAAATGACGTGTTAATCATTTCACGCATGCGCATAAACGTAGGCAAATAATTCTCACAATTTTGCCATCATTATTAATTGTTGTATAAATACTAAAATTAGAATCTTTCGACAGTAAAAGCAAAAAATAGAATTTAATGGTTAAACCAAACCTAAATTTTTTTGATGTCAGACATTCGTAACCAATGGCAGAAAAACAGGCGGAGACAAATGTTTGGCAACCCTATTTCCTGTTTGAAAAAGAACAAAAAAGGGAAAAGAATTTCTTTTTGAATAGAAAACAGTTGAAAGAAAAAATATAGTCATTCCACTTGAAGAAAAATTTACCACTGAAAAATGTAAAATTATTAAAAATTAAACTTTCAAAGGAATATAATAAAAAATTAAGGAATTCCAGGATTTATTTCGTAAAATAAGGACATTTCAGGACGTTTTTTAAAAAATCAAGAATTTAAGGAATATCAGGACAACTCCGGGCTCTGCTATTTATTGTAAAACGAGATTTTAGGGCGAAATTTGAAAAAGCGCCTATTAGCATATACAAAAGATAAAAACAGCAACTAGGGAAAAACATACAAAAAAAATGCCAACTAAAAAAACAACATCTCTAGAAAAAATGTAAAAGAAGTTTGTATCAGAAAAATCAAACCTAGGAAAAATTAAAAGACATTAAAAGTGAATATAGGTTTTAAATATATTGAAATGGGCTGTTTCATTAAACAAGTAATAATTTAGCATAGTAATAGAAAAAATGAAAAATAATGTATAAGATTAATTCATTCATATGAAATATGGCTTGCAGCTAAAATCATTTTACAATAAGTTCACGAGAAAGATGGTGCATTGACACAGCTATACTTTCAGGTCTTCGAACCGGAACTGAACCGAAAACCGGAAAAAACCGTTATTTTGGTTGGAACGAAAACCGGAACTGAACCGAAAAAAAATATCGGTTTATTTCGGTTCGATATATCTTTCAGTCATTTTGTTACCGTTACCAACTTATCAATATTTTCTAATTTAACGTCAACTTTATAATTATCATTACATGTATACTGCTTCTCGATTTCCTATTTTGATATTCACAAGTATTTTTCTGTTTCGCATGAAACTACTTGTAGAAGACATATTTAATTCAGTTGATTAAACTAGAAGTATAGATGATTTTTTAAGAAAAATATCAAATTATATTTTATTTTTCACATCTCAGCATGCGATCATCCACGGATAATTGTATAGACTGTTTAGATAGACAAACCAGCTGCTCAGCGGGAAGTATGTGATGTACGCGTAATTATACGTGTCTTTGTCTAATTGGTCAGGAGACGTAAAAAGGCCAGTGACAGTCGGTTTTCAGGTTTGAAATTTATTCTCCGAGACAACAGAAGTAATCTCAGTGAGACCACGTTAGAAGATATATTCATAATTAGAGGCAATTTTCATATGTTAAATAAATAATATATTTTTTACATAATTATTGCAAGGCCAAGTGCACGATGTGAGAGTCAAACGACGAATGTGGGTAATCATGCACCTAGTTGTCAAATGCGATTTTGATAATGGATAACAATGCCAATGCTCAACGTACCTGCTGTTTGTATCAATTCACATAGTGTACAGTAAGACCCCGCTTAACGCTGTTTCGTTTAGCGCTGTTTCGGTTTAGCGCTCTTTTATTTCAACCCGGGGATTCTACGAAATCGCATGCAGCATACGGGGATTCCCCGAAATATTATGCAGCGATAGGTTTCAAATACATATCCGAAAGAGTGTACTTGTGTTTCTTGTTTGATGCGGAAAGAAGTAGCGGCTAGTCTTTCTAATGATGAGCTCAAGGAATTAACTGAATAAGAAGAAAACAAAAATGTTGACAGCAGTGATTCAGAAAATGAGCAAAAAGAACTTTCGATGGCGTTTGTAAAAAGGAGTTTGTCTACCATAACTGAAATAATGGATCAATTCATTGAAAATGATCCGAATTTTGACAGGAGCTCAAAAGTAAGGCATGTTGTTAGAGATGCTCTATCCGTTTATGAGGAACTTTTAAGAGAACAACGCAAAATACAAAGGCAAACAACATTTGATGCTTTTGTCACAAAAAGGCAGAACACTGAAAATGCGGAAGGCTAACTAAATATGACTCACTTAGAATTTTATTTGTTTTTTAAGAATATTCGTTTCGTTATTTATATTTTATTTTTATTTTTGCAAGAAATAATAATGTGGTACTAATTTGGGCTTTAAGAAATAATTGTTTGGTTTTATTTTTATTAAAAAAACATACTTTTTAAATTTAATACCTAACCGCTTTCCTAGCCATCTTCCCCTAACCCCAATATTTACATGCAAAGATAGCCTCGTTTAGCGCTGTTTCGCATTACGTTCTACTTTGATGGAACGTATCCCCCGCGTTAAGCGGGGTCTTACTGTACCAATTAAAAAAAGAATAGAATCTTCTAAATTTTGATAGAATTACATTTTTTGTTTATGATAGAATTATATTTTTAGTACAAATAAGAATATACATAAAATGAAATTATTCATTTGGAACTGAAACGAAAACAGTTATTTTTTGCGGAGCGAAAACCGGAACTGAACCGAAATTCGTTATTTTTGGCGGAGCGAAAACCAGAACTGAACCGATATTAATTTTTTAGTTGAACCGGAACAAAAAAAATTACGGTTCGAAGCCCTGTATACTTTATCCATAAGAATGTGATTGATGAAATGACATTAAAATGCTAGGGTGTTCCAAGTCGATTATTATGTTTAGCTCAATGTTTGTCCCAGAATAAAAGAAATATTTCTAAAGAGCATAAATTGAATGCTTTATATCTCCATAAATGATTAGTTGTAGATTTCGCCTTTAGATTTGCAGTCAGCAAGCAAATATTGACATGTTTACACATATATGTATACACACACACACATATATATGGATGTATACTCACTTTTAATAGAAATTTTAAACATTTAGGACAGTTTTTTAGTAAAGCAATGATTTTGTTATCTAATTAGGAAAATTAAGCTGCTTCAGGAGCTCCTAACTTCAGTGAAAATTAAAAATTCTCAACAGCGAAAACACGTTATTACAACGAGCATTTAGATGAGCATTGATAAATTTTTGAAATATTTATTGGAGAAAAGTTAATTCCTATAACTTTTGTCTTCAATATTTATTTCAACATAAATTCTCTGAAACTTAATATTAATGTATGATATCATGAAAAATTGTTAATTAGAATATACCCGATTGCAAATTTTGAAGTTTAAGCAGATGTCAATTAAGATTCATTAAATAGATCAAAACTTGTGATTACTAAGATGCTCAAAGTTACACCTGAACTCCATTAAAGGGTTATCGGACTTCATTAATGTTTTTTTATGACACTTGGCAATGCCGCCCGTCAGAGACTAGGCGAATGAAGTCAGAGAGAGCGTCTTCCGTTTTTCAATAGAGCACCCTCATACGAAGGTGGAAGTACGACTTTTGGTTCAGAGATTGAAACCAGTGAAAACCCAAAGCCTGGCTCCAACCACCCTCAGAGGTATTAATTTGTAATGGGAACATGGAGGACATTGCGACCCGACAGATTTTACGTGCCCCAGTCGCCATTAGTGAACACGACGGATCTTCGGCTAAGCCGGGATTCGAACTCACCACCTTTAGGTAACGAGAACAACGCACTAACCAACCAGGCCACCGCGGCCTACACTTTATTAATAAAGTGGGTGACCCGAGCAACTGCAACTAGGAAGCATTGGGTTTGGAGTTTGTGGATTAAAGCAGAGGTGCTCAATGTCAAACAAACCTAAATCTAAGAAGATGCTCAAGGATTCCAATTGCACATACAAAATAATCATGTGTGGATAATTACTAGTTAGTAAACATTCTATGATAAATATTAGAATAACCGAATCTTTAAAACTGAACAAAATTTTATGCTCAAATCACTTAGGCTATTTTATGCCAGAAGAGAAGAAGTAGTGGAAAGTCAAAAAGAATATCATACGAGATTCCAGTATATTTTCTGGCTTAAATTTATAAGTTAAAATTAATTTTATAATTTTAATTCTATTTGATTTATACATAATCTTATACAATTAAAACATGCAGACTAATATCAAGTGTTTGGTAATAGTTTCTTTATCAAACTAGTCAAATATTTAAATTTATTGTAGTTGCTTCTTCACAATGACGCTTCGAACTTGCTAAATAAACTTTTCATTAACTTAATTGTTTAGTAACAGTTCCTATATTCATTCATACAATTTACATTACAAGAGAGGCTAACACGTTTTATAATTGTGCGTATATCTGTTAAAAACTTAATCTTCCTAAAAAACGTAAGTGTTATCCCTTCGAAATTTTCCACTGCTTTTGTTTTTGACAAAAATCTGCTCTATATTTAATAATCCAAAAACCAATTTCGAGCATTCCACATTTTTCATGGGTGACAAAAGACGTAGAAACTCAGCCTCAAGTGCCAAATTTCTTTCATATATTAGATTTGTATTTTACTCTAACATACGCTGAAAAATCGTACTCTGCAACTTGGCACTGACTTATTTTCTTAACCTAAAACGTTTCATCATAAGAATGCAAGAAATTGAAAAGAAAAAATGCATAATTATTTCATTTTTGATTAGTTTAAAGAGATTTTAATAAACAGCATAAGGAAAAACTAACTTAGTTTAATAGAGAATTGAGAGATTTTTAAAAATATTTTCTTTCTGGAGTCCCAAAACAAATGTCCCTATTACTCCTTTCAAAAGTTTCATATAAAAAAAGGAGTCTTATTATATATATACATCGTCTGCCTCTTTTCAAGAAGATTTACAGAAAAGTGTGCAATTGTTTACTATAATGACAATAAAGCTTAAACGAATCTTCTCATTTATACGCGCCAAGATTACAATACCAGATTCTTATTGACGACATTAGTGTGACGTCATATCCACAACTGTTTCCAAACAAATACAATGTAAACATTTGTTTAACATTGTATTTAAGAGTGCTTTCTTGACAAACTTGGATATTTTTGTTTGGCTATCGATTTTATTGGTGATTTTTGTTGGCAAAGAACAATAAATTGTTCTGTTGCAACCAGAATACGATTGGAAATAAGCCCATCTTGGTGATTAACTGTGACTACCATTTGCCGAGAATCAAAGGTTAAGCAAACAAAAGGTTAAAAGTTTTAGCAAACACGTTATCCTTAAATATATAATATCAATTTCAAAAATAACAATTTAAAAATCTATCACCGAAGTCTATGGCAGTTTCAATGTTAAATGGCGCTTAACAGCAAATGTTTGGAAACAAATTGCTAGATATGACGTCACAACTAATGTCGTTCTTAACGATTGTTTAAAGAGTTTCATAGAAGAAAAAGCAAAGGTCTTGTGTGCTCAGAAGTACGTGTTTAGTTTCAAGGATATCAAATTTTTATGTTTCTATCAACAAAAAAGTAGTAAATGTGAATATTATTTAATAATTATATATTCCTTTAATTTCCTAATCTTTTTATTATTGAAATAAAATTAAAAAATAATCTTTACATAATAGAGAAAATATTGAATATTATTCAGAATTTATTAAAAAATTCAAAATGTTGGAATTCAAACTTACCAACGAAATAAATAGATTTTAAAAGGAATACTCCAATATATACATTGAGAAAATCATATCTGTGAAAGTCAGACTGTTAGCTGGAAGAG
>JAPDSC010051253.1:23708-94608 GCA_026290005.1 Latrodectus geometricus | reverse complement strand
AGCTTTTATAGGCCGACCACCGATGCAGTACCTACATTATAATAATAATAGTTTACTAGTTTAAAAAATAATGTAATCTTTGATGAAAAATACAACAAACTGGCAACTATGTATCTAATCGCGTTTCATAAATTGCCGTACCACCAGCGTTGCCAGTCTATTATAATTATAATAGATCTATTATTATTCAGCAGTCCTTTTACGTTGTCACGTTACTCACCAAATCTGTTACTGTTTTGAGTTTTTATGAAATTTACAAAATTACCCTTTACCTAAATTAAAAAAACAAACTGCCGTTACCTCGGCACTCTTTTTTACTTTTCTATGAAATCTGTTACATTTTGAACTGTCGATTTATTCCTTTTAATCAAATTGTTCTGGCAACACTGCTTAGAACACCAGTTAGGGTGCGCCTGTCTGCCTTGGTGCCTTGCGTATCCCTGATTACTTGAACGTTGACCATCGCAGTATCACAGTGTTCAAGGCGTCTAGCGTCTTGATTACGTTTTGTTTTTGATTATTCTGCTACTACATTTCTGTGACTACATTTTCTGTGATACATTTCTGTGACTACATTTGTGTGAAACTACATTTTCGGCTATGACTGTTATTAAGACGGAACATAGAAATCGACTTGCTCTTGCGCCTGCTTTACGTATTGTTGTAACTGGTTTAAAGTCTACGATTGACAGTTTATTCAGCAACAAAGACCAGCAGCAATCTCATTAATTTTAGTTTTTATATATCCTTTATATTGGTAAATTATTTTTTGCTTATTTGGTATCTACTTACGTTGTTCACATTTCGACTCATTGTTGTTTAGGCTAATATATTAATTAAAAAAAATAAATATATCATTCACGTTGGAATTTTCTTGGAGTTTTAATTAAGTTTTGGTGCTTTTATTCTCGATGCAATATTATAAGTAAGTTGAATATACAAATGTAAATTATAACAAACAAAATGCTTTAAAAATTATGTATGTCTTCATGATTTATCTTTGTGAAAAATTGTGCATTGGGTCGAATTATTAATATTACCGGTCCTTGGAGTAAATTCAGTTGATAAACACTGCTCTAGCATTTCTTAAGATTTTTGTGAAGACAACAAGCTTGAATATCCACTGCAATGTTATTTATTTCTATTTCCTGTTTTTAATTTCTTATTTCACTTGTATTTCTTTTTCAAAATTCATTTTATCATTAAATGTTTTTCTAATTTTTTAAAAGTTTTTTTTTTTTTTGATATTTATATTTTCATTTATTCCATTAAAAAAATTTGAAAAGGTTTACATTGTATAATAATTAATTAATTGAATATATATATATGATCTGGAATATATTTAAATTGCCTGTAATGCATTCTATGTTTAATAAGCATATGAAAGTAGAGTTTTTTGACTATTTTGTCTAGGAAAAATTGCTGTTTGACTTGATATTTAGGGAAGTCTATCGACATCAGAGTAGATGGATTTCCCCATGTCATTGTTTGATTTCATTTCGTGAGCATATTAGAATGGGATTGCCGTGAGGGAAATAATTTCGAGGAATCTGTCATTTTCTGCTTCATTCACACGAGAGGTGTTACACTTACATAAATCTGAACTGATTCTAACGTATGATTGATTATTCTATGCCCAAAGAACCTCCTTCGTTCAGGTAATCTGGCGTTTTTGGAGCTGACGGCATTATTTTTCACCCATTACTGACTTTGCTAAATACGAGATAAAATATTCTCTTATGTTATTGAAAGTGTGAATTTCGCAAATAGTTCGAATAAAGCAGGGGTGGCCAAGACGTCGACCCCGGTCGACTGGTAAACCGCGAAGACTTTTTAGGTAGACCGCGTAACCATCCCGATAATGATTTCGGATATTAACAATTTAATTTATGATTTATGGCATAGAAAGGAATGAATTATTTAAAATGAAAATTTACAACTGTTCACGCTTTCAAACCCAAAACAAACTGCAAAGATTTACGATTTATGATTTAAGGTTTACAATTTAAATCATGGACATGATGAGCGCGATTAAAACGTTCAAAAACACTATAGAAAGGTATGAATCTCAGTTAAGGAAATATGAATTGAGAAACTTCAAAAACATGGAGGAAGAGTGCATCCATATTCCAAACCGAGACTTATATCTTAATACTTACTTGTTTTGTTTGAAGAATTTGAAAGAAGATTCGCTGACTTAATTAGGTTGAAAGAAATACTCAATTTTATAATATTTCCATTTAATGAAAATGTCAATATTGATGGACAACGTATCTGAAAAAATAGAACATTTAATAGATATCACATCAGTCACGGTCTAGGAAGAAATTATTAAATTAAGATGCGATATATTTCTTAAATCCAGAGCATATTTAGTGATACTGATTTTTGAAAATTAATTTCTGAGGAAAAGTTTCCAAATTTTTACAAATTGATTTTGTATTTGAAATCATACTTTGGATGGAGGTATCTGCGAACCTGCTTTTTCAACCATTAGCAAGATGCAAACATGGGTCGCATTTAACAGATGAACATTTAATTTCGTGTTTATGCATTGCAATAAGCTCGTACCAGCCACCATATGATAAACTTGTCGCAGATATACAGAGTCAAATTTGAACTAAACGAAGTGAATAGGATGATCAGTTTTTGATATATGAATACTTTGATTATTTTCGCAAGTAAAGTTTTATTTTGTCAATATTAATATTAAATTTTTTTTAGAAAAATCATAGTTTGCCATATTTTCTTGATATCGAAAATAAATATGTACTTTAATTTAGCTCTGCCACTAGTAGGCCGCCTTCGATTTTTTAAATGTGGAGTAGACCCCGGATCCCAAAAGTTTCGCCACCCCTGGAATAAAGGAACAACTTGCGTTGCGTGATGACTAAGAGCCGAGCTACGGATCACTGATGTGTAACTGTAACTTTGGTGATCTGTTCTTTAGAATTGCATAAAAACGTCGTTCTGGTGATGAAATAAGTGATAACTGTGAACTGTAGTCATCATCCAAAAGAGTTCATTTTTTTTTTATGTAGAAAAAAAGAATTCGCGAATATTATGACTTACTACTACATCCTATCGTTCGGAAAATAGCTCTAAAAGTGCTTTTCTGTCAAAGTGAAAAGCGCTTATCTGCAGGAATTCGGAGGTGTTTGTGATAACATGACCTTTTACAGTGCTGGCGCGACAGAAATATATCAAATTCGTGACACCTAAGGATGGATGTGTGCTTTCGACATATTTGGCAGATATGGTAGTCGTCTCAGCCATCGTGATTTTTGTGTCTGGAATGCTTTGTTTTTGTGCGTTGAGGCGTGTGAATCACCTGGGAAAATGCACGCGAATAGATCGCTGACTACAGTTATTAAACTATTGTTTATCTGCTTCAGTTTAAAATACCAAAAACAATATTTTAAGTGAATTTTTTTACACACATATACTATATTGGACGGCGAATAAAAAGGGACCAATTTTTTATTCTTATTTTTGAAGGATAAAGTTTTGTTAATGATCATTACAATGAATTTACTATATTTTAAATATGAAATACTTAACAAGATTTTTACAGCATCAATAATAGAATTTTTTTGTGCTCTGAAAATCTACCAGTGACACTTTCGTACTGTTTGAGGCAGCAATAGACTCACAGTCCATACTTTCTATTTCCGTGAGTTCAAATTTTCCTCATCCATGAGGAATCAATGAAATTCAATAATTATTTCCCTGCTTCCAGGATTTTTTTATACACAATCACTCGTAACTTGTATGATATGCTTTTAGTTGTTTTTGAGTTAAAATTAAAAAAGTTGAACATTAGAAATTTCCCACTCTTAAAAAACATTCACAAAAATTAGACAGTTTAAAAAAGCCCTGCACTGATAGTCGATGACAGCGCATGCGCACTCACTGAACTCTAGTTAATTATAATATTCCCACACTCAGCAAAAAAAAAAAAAAAAAAAAAAAAAAAAATCGCCTAGCTCCAGAAATTTTTAGAAATAAATGTAATCGGCGTATAAGATGCACGCCGTCTTTCCGATCCATTTCCAAAAGAAAAGTAAATACAGTATAAATGTATAGAAATCATTCATTCGTAACATAGTCAGGATAAGTCAGCGAATCTTCTTTCAAATTCTTCAAACAAAACAAGTAAGTATTAAGCGAAATCTTCGAAGTCTCGGTTTGGATTATGGATGCACACTTGCTCCATGTTTTTGAAGTTTCTCAATTCATGTTTTCTTAAATGAGATGCATACCTTTCTATAGTTTCTTTGAATGTTTTAATATCACTCATCATGTCCGTTTTAGGTTTTAAATCGTAAACCTTTAATCATAAATCTTTAAATCGTAAATCTTTGCACAGTTTGTTTTGAGTTTTAAAGCATAGACTGTAGTAAACTTTTATTTTAAATAATTCATTGATTCTATGTCATAAGTCATAAATTAAATTGTTAATATCCGAGGTCATTATAGGGATGGTCGCGTGGACTACCTACAATGTCTTCGCGGTCTACCAGTCACCCGCGGTCGACGTCTTGGCCACCCCTGTGTTATATCAAAGGAAATTTCTAAAAAATGTAACTCATTCGTTTTACTTCAAAAGTTTCACGTGGACTACTTTATATAAGAATACATTTTTAACAATGACTATATGCAATTTAATCTTACTTCTTTCTTCATTAATTATTTTGTAAAATTCCAGAAATTATATTTATAAATCAAAAAATACATCCTCAGATAGTTTTTACAAGTAATATCCAGTAAATTGTTAACGTCGATGATGTGAATAACCTGCTTTGAAAAAGAGAATACAATTTAGTATACTTTAAAATCAGTTTTATAAAAATGTTTATGATATTAAGCATATTTATGTATTAAATATAATTTATAAATTATATACTAACTGATATTGAACACATTTAGGTGTGATGTGTAATATTTTAAATATGACATAGTATAACTAAATGCCATTTTATTTTATATAGTAATTCTAACAAATTTATAAATTAAATTAGTTGAAATGAACAACGCTCTCAGAGTCTGAACCTAGAAGATTTCTGCTGATGAAACTATTTAAACTATCTAGAAGATTTCAACTGATGAAACTATATTAAAATTTATATCATTTATGTATATTAGAGAATAATCCTTCTTGCATGTATTTAAGAAAAATTAAGTAATGTAAAAAGCAAAACAAAAATTACATTTTAATATGATTAGTAAAAATAAAATTATATTAATATAAATTAATAAAAAAAACGACAAATGAACTTTAAAAATCATTAGCAGATTGCATTCAAATAATTTTGTTTTGAATTAAATAGTTAGATCAGGTACAATTAATTAAAATTAATAGATAATATTTAACATATCATATGCCTGCACGATTTATACTTTATTTATTAATATGTTATTAAATATATGTATTGATAAAGCATTTCAAATACTATTTGGATAAAAGTTAACCATTTCTTATCCAAATTAATTAATGAAATGGATAATATAAACGACAATTCATCAAAATTTGTATTAATTAATTTTTTAATTAAAAAGGTAAATATGTTTAATTATAAAGATAACTTAAGTAACTGTATTTTTTAAATTTTATTTAAACTTAGTGAAAGAAAAAGTGTTATATCTTAAATTAGTTCTTATGATTTTATATTTTAATTAAATATTTCTATTATTATATAAACCCTGAATTACATATGCTCTCTTATCATTCATTTATTGGAACAACTTTGATATACCCCCCTGAAAATTACGCGCCAAATCTGGCACTCCCTACGGACATTTTAGGGTTGCTGTTTCATATTTTGGTGTTACCAATTTAGGTTTTTTCAGCTTTTAGGTTTTGCTGTTGCCAAATTTAGTATTTTCTTGTATTTTGTACCATTTTTTGAGTATTTTTTTTTAAAAGTTTTTTATATATTAATTATTTTTATTTAGCGAGAATCCATCTTGGCGAGTAAAAAATGGCGCCAAAATCAGGTATTATGGTTGGTGAGGGAAAAAAAGTCGCCAAATTTCCGATTTGGGGGGGTATATCAAAGTAGTTCCCATTTATTAAAGGCTTCCATTATAAACAACAAGAGATCAAATAAAACAACTAATTTTTGGTAACTTTAATTAATCATACTAGACGTGGCGTCAGACATGATATCTAATAAATGAAGCAATAAAAATTGTAGGGAAAAATGTATTTGTATATGAGCACTCTAGAGAGCAGCTGCAAAATTGCTTCGTCACCCTTATTTTCTGACCCCAAATCTATTTATACGACCAAAAATAAAATAAAAATCACCTACTAGGGTTTTGCAGTTGTTTTGTTCTGTGACAAAAGCCCTGCTTTGGCGAAAACCATACGAAAACATATGTTTCAGCAACGCGCTTCCTTCCCACAGAACAAACAAAAGAAGAAAAACTCGTTTTTTTAATCAAATGGAAAATAAATTATGCATAATGTAAAATAGAAATAGTAAGTAGGAAAGTAAACACATACAAAAGGAAACTACATGTTTTTCCTATGTTTACATTTCTACAAATATTGCAAACAACATTTCACAAAATTTAATCAGTTTATGTATTAATATATATACCAGGGGTGGCCAAACTTTTAGGATCCGGGGTCTACTCCACATTTAAAAAATCGAAGGCGGTCTACCAATGGCAGAGCTAAATTAACGTACATATTTATTTTTGGTATAAAAAAAACATAGTAAATTATGTAATATAATAAAAAAAACTTAATATTAATATTTACAAAATAAGAATTTACTGGCGAAAATAATCAAAGAATTCATACATCAGAAACGGACCATCCTATTCACTTCGTTTTGTTGAAATTTGGCACTGTATATCTGCTACAAGTTTATCATATTGTGGCTGGTACGAGCTTATTGCTATGCATAAACACGAAATTAAATGTTCATCTGTTAAATGCGACCCATGTTTGCTTTTTGTTCATGGTTGAAAAAGCAGATTCGCAAAGATACCTCGATCCAAAGTATGATTTCAAATACAAAATCAGTTTGTAAATATTTGGAAACGTTTCCTCAGAAATAAATGCTCAAAATTCAGTATTGCTAAATATGCTTTGGATTTAAGAAATATATCGTATCTTAATAATTTCTTCCTTGACCGTGACTGATGTGATATCTATTAAATGTCCTATTTTTTCAGATACTCCATCAATGTTGACATTTTCATTAAATGGGGAAATATCATAAAATTGAGCATTTCTTTCAACTTTATTAAGTCAGCGAATCTTCTTTCAAATTCTTCAAACAAAACAAGTAAGTATTAGGGGATAGCTTCGAAGTCTCGGTTTGGATTATGGATGCACTCTTCCTCCATGTTTTTGAAGTTTCTCAATACATGTTTTCTTAATAGAGATTCATACCTTTGTATAGTTTTTTTTAACGTTTTAATCGTGCTCATTATGTCCGTTTTAGGTTTTTTATAAATCGTAAACCTTAAATCATGAATCTTTAAATCGTAAATCTTTGCACAGTTTGTTTTGGGTTTTAAAGCGTAGACTGTTGTGTAAATTTTTATTTTAAATAATTCATTTGTCTCTAAGTCATAAGTCAAAAATTAAATTGTTAATATCCGAAGTCATTATCGGGTTGGTCGCGCGATCTACCTAAAATGTCTTCGCGGTCGACGTGTTGGCCATCCCTGATATATATAGATAAAATTCTTATTTTGTTCGCTAATTGAATTTTTGTCCGGGTTTAATTGCAACAAAGACTGACGTCAGGCTAACTTCAAATAAAAACTTTGAAATTTTGTCATGGCAACGATCGCAATTCATTTAATACATAATGTGAATAACATAATTTAATACATAATGTGAATTCGATGTAATTAATTTAAGTGAGGTAACACACTGCTCCGGAATACTTCTCGCTTCAAGAAGGAAGCGTGTTGTTTTTGTTCCTCCTCTTTCTATAAATGTTTACCTGTTCATTGCAACTGGGATTACAGATAAAATATTTATGGCATCGAAGTCTCTTTTGTTTCGACATTGTAATTTTTTTTTAAAACATTCATCGTATTTATTGTTGTTTTAGGATTTTTGAATAAAAGTACCTTTTTAACCTCTTCAAAGATTGCGTTTCCGTCTTGCTCAATGCGCCACCAGTCGGATATGCGTTGGAATGTGGTTGAAAGGAGTCGGTTTTTACCCTTTGACGGTTTTGGTTGATTAGGAGTAAACAGTAGTCGAAAGTGTCAGCTGTTTTCCCCCGCCGTTCTTCCGAAAATGTCACCTTTCTCTGGCGATAGCTCGCCTCGCGCGTTTTAAAAATGTCTTAAAGTATTTGTAGTACATCAATAACAGTTTTTACGTACTTTAAAATAATTATTAAACAGTAAATTATAAATGATTATAACCAATTATATAAATAATAATACTTAATTATAAATATAAGACAAATATTAAATTGAAAGGACTAAATAAATACAAGTAATGTGAAACTTTATGAAGCACAGTATAAATACAGTAATTACCTAAAAATATTTTTGAGTCTTCATCAGATTCAAAACTTGATAAGCTTTCTGTATCATAATCATTTATAACTATCTAACTTTCGCTTTTGAGCCATTTTACTGTACAAACACCCTAAAAACCGCGCCAAAATACGTACAAAATGAACAATGTCAAAAAAAAAATCCACCTTCATTATGCAAAGAAATTCATGGAACTCGTACTGCCATCTGTAGACAGTAAAACTAACTAAATTTCGCGAGTAGCATTCGTTTGAAACACAATCAGTGCAGAATAATAATGGCGAACGAAGTCAGCTCGTCAGCGCGCATTGGGGAAAAATTCCACTACGCGAGTAGTGTTCTTTACTAACCATTTCGGTCAAAATCTTGCTCCCGAGCGGAACTGGTTTGCGCGCATTATGAAGCACGATTCGATTGCGAGCTGAACTCGTTCATAACCGTCAAAGGGTTAATAACTTCGTAACTAAAGAAAGTTTTCAAGCTTGTATATAATTTTATCTGAGCTATACGCGATTTGTGATTAGCTAATCTGTACACCAGACAAATTCGAGATCCAGAATATTTTAAAACGTTATTCATTAAATAATTCTGATATATATAGATTTTTATGTGTAGGATTGTAGAATTTCATGTTTTCTTGTTTACATTGGAGCACACGGGACATTCTTTTAATTCTTTGGGTTATTGCTTACCTGAGCTGTGATATACACTGAAGTATCCATTTCATTTGATGATAGGCAGGATTCACGAAATCCTAAAATATATCTCCCTATTACAAAGTCTGAGTTAAGTAAGTATGAAGGATACGTGACCGGAGTTTCATCGAACCAAGTGATATCGTTACTGCACCCTCCCCTGTATCTAACCCTGAGTTGGGCTCTACCAGTTGGTGGAAGCAGCCGTGAAGCAGTGATTAAGACCCGCCCCCCAATATTTGATTTGCCACCCCCAGAGGTATCATTTCACTCGGAGGACAATGCAACCACGACGTATTGAGTGAACATAATGAGCCTTTGGTAAAGCCGGGGTCCAAACTTCCCTGCCTTCGATTATTATCCTGCCCTCAACAAGCAACCACCGCGAACTGAATCGAACTCTGTTCTAAACATGTTAAATTCTTGTACTTTTGTACAAAATAATGTTTTTTAACCATGACATTGACAAAGAAGATTCTTACAACGTCAACCAATTTTCCGTACTTTTCTGTTATCAGGGTGCAAAGCCAGGTAGACGAAAAATTTGAAACGAGAAAATGATCGCCAAAACATCTGATTTTCATATCCCTTCATGTAAAATTAACTTTGCAGGTGCCTTCCAATTTTACATTTTATTAATTTAAACGTAGCGATACATTCAATTAGTTGCACATAAATGCATCAGCAGCGTTTCGACTGAACATCTATAGGATATGCATCGTGGAAACCACCGCCACAAGCGCGGGAAAAAGGAACAAAAATGAGTAGAAACACATCATCCCTTTTCAAAAAAATAGGGTGATTTTAGTTATGCGGAATGCATTTTTAGGTTTTTCAAATTATTATTATCTTAAGAGATTTGAAAGTTACATGTAAAAATAATGATTTTTATTTAAACTGTCAGTTGAAGTTGCATCGAAAATTAATGTAAAAAAGCCTGTACACAAAATTTCATTTTGAGATCGTAGAGTGTAACGATGTTATCTACCTCGTAAACTGAAATTGCAGGACTTTCATTGGTTATATTCACGTATCGCAAGGCGGGAAATCCGGAAAACTCCCAAGCTGCCATACTAACCGACGTGGACGCCTCATCAGCGGTAAGGGACCTTTTCCTGTCTCACCAAAACTCGGACTGTCTGCAGTTTTGGATTCGGAGGAGTGGACAACCTGAAGGCAGTTTAATCCATACTTAAAATCCCTTCCTGAAGGACTTTTCATATAGAGGGAGCCTTATTCAGAAAACTCCCGAGCACTCACCCCAACAGATGTTCATTTCGCGATGTTCAACAACGGTTGGTATCAAGCCCAGAACTTTTCGCTTTGAAATCCGAACCCATGATGAGCCCAATTGACTCAAGTATATAAATAAAATTCATTATTTAACTTTGTGATTAATTAATATTTTTAATTTAAAAACTAAAATGGATGTCGCAATAGGTTCGCAACTGAACAGCTGCCGTTATTTAAAAGTGGCCTTCTGTTGATTTCCCCATAGAAAATCTCCCTTCAAATCTTCTGTAAATTCACCCGCACAAAATCTCTCAAAGTTTGACAGTGTCTAGAATCGAACGTGGGAACTTCCACTTTGAAGAGCACGATCCTATCCCTGGGACAAACACAGTCTTTTAAAAAAAAAAAATTACGTCTATCAATAATACTTTTAGTTATTAAACGTGAAAACTATTTTTCCATTTTTTCATTTACTTATGATTAATAAAAAATATTTGATACGAAGAATCAAATCTTTTTGACTTCGTAATGTGATAACTGGTTTATATTAACACCTGAATTCATTATGAAAGCGGGTTCTCCATTCTTTTTTAAGACTTTTTAACAGACTGCTATAAGCAATTTTAAAGAATTGAGTTGCCGCCCAACCTGTCTAGTGGTTAGCGTACCTGACTACAGATAGGTGGGACCTGGGTTCGAATCCTGGCTCGGGCATGCATGTACTTTCTCTCTCTCTATCTATCTTGTCTTTGTCCTTTCTTTGTGTGTGAATGGTTACCTACCCTATAAACGGGTACCTATGGCATGTGTGTACTGAGGAATTCGGACTCCACACCAAATAGGGTTCAGTTGGAAAAATGGAGCAGCGCACCCCATATTGTCTGCCTGTCCGGCACACGACAACAACAGACTGCTATAAGCAATTTTAAAAAATTAATTTTCTTGAGCTATTATTTAATCTACACAAAAATGTTTCTTTTACAAGTTTCAATCAAATAGTTTAAATACTTTTATATCATAGAATTCGAGTGAAGGAAGAACGAATTATATAAGATTCAAGTTTTTGAGACTCGAATCCCTTTTTTTTTTTCTTTTCCTTATCAATTTGTGCATCTGAGATTTTCATTTCATAATTGAAAGCATAAGGAAAAATCCATGAAGACTTGTTCCAATCCCAAATCTACAGATTCAAAAGATTTTTGAAATCTTATTTTTCAAATTCTATCAAACATAATATTATATGTTATGGAATATTTGACATGGAAGGTTCTAAATTCAAATCCAAGTACTGCTGAGAAATGGTTAATTTTTGCTGTCTGTTTTCTATATGCGCATTAGATTCGTAGGAGCCTTCCGAGTTTCTTTTCGATACGAAGCTTATTATAACCTAGTAAGATCTAGATTTAAATCTAGCATCTTGTACAGAATATAATATCATCCTTACCTTCTGTCTCAAATAATATATATATATATATATATATATATATATATATATATATATATATATGTGTGTGTGTGTGTGTGTGTGTGTGTGTGTGTGTGTGTGTGTGTGTGTGTGTGTGTGTGTGTGTGTGTGTGTGTGTGTGATAGGTAGGTGCTTGGGAGTCTTCCGAGTTTCTTTCTGGTGACATGTATATACAATTCACTTCGATAGAAGAAATACATTTGGAAGAAATACTAAGAAGAAACTCACTGAATTTAAGCTGTGAAATTGTCTATGTCAAATTTACTGTAAAATTGTTTTCTAGAATTAAAATTAATTCAAAAGTTGATTTTAGTAATTATTTAAATGTAATATTATTGATATTTATTTTAAGTCCTATAAAAAATTTTCTAAATTTTTAAAATTTGAATTTTTTTTTCTGATAATTGCTTGATTTTAATCAATTAAAGAAATTAATTTCAGGATTATAATTTATTAATTTGAGGCTTCTAGTTATTTAAAAAATAAAATGTGTACTTTTATAATTTTCTATAATCAAGCGCAATATTCATTAAAGATTATAAAGGATTATTCAAATTCGTTATTTGTGATTAAAATATGAAGTATCTTTACAGTAAATATAAGTTAAAAATCCTGCATAATTTATATCGAATGAGCTATGCAAAATAAGCAATATTTTTACTTGTTTTGTATAGCTGAGTTAGCTAGTAAGTTTAATAAATTCTTTTGTTTTACTTTTTATTTTTAAATAAATTTTGATGAATTCTCAAGAAACTTGGTTTAAAAAACATCGGATAACAAATGAAAAATGATTATGTTCGGCATAAATGTGTATAATTCATTGATCATACCTTAATATAATGATATAAAATAAGTCTGAAAAAAACTTTAAAATATTTAACTAAAAATATCAAATCTGTTAAAACTGAATACCGTATCACACCTTTGAAACATAATTGTTTTTCTTTTTTTATAAGATTTATTAAAATTGCTGACTCAACAAAAAGGTGACATTTACGTATCAACTTACCTTATTCAAAATATATTTTAATTAAATATATTTTTTATGTTTTCCATTATATTGATTTTTTGTTTTATAAAACGCTTAATTTATAATAATTTCCTATAAGTGTAACAGTTATTTCAAAAATATAAATAAAATGTTACAATTGAAATAAAAGAATGAGTAAACTTCAGTTTTCCCAGAAAGAGAAAAGTGGGGCCCAATTACATTGCCAAATAAAGAGAAAGCGCGCCATTTTTGGCGCGCTTCCGTTTGTCAAATGCGTCTGCGAAAAAATTGAAGCCGCCGGTTCAGTCACTCGATTTGGCATCAACTGCAAAGAAGCTTCATAGTTTCTGCCTCCTGAACTGCGTTGGATAGTAATTAATTCCAATATCTCACTTTGTTGATTCTCACCTACTTGAATTTGTAAGTATGAAATCAAATACTAAAATATTAGTTGAATAATAATATTTATTGATAGAAAAGAGAGGAATTCCTTTATTGTTTAAAAGAGGGTGTTTCCCAGGCTACGCCTTGAATATTAGAGGTTAAGATAGTAACAATATTTCTCTTTCCCCAATATTTTATTTCAATATGTTTACTGAGTATTTTCATTTTATGTATAAATAAAATTTCCTTTTATAATTTATTAAAATATATGTCTGTATGAATCGCCATTTTTTTTTTTTTTTTTTTTTTACCGTATTTTATTAGCACCATTTTCTTGTTCAAATCTTGTTTTAAATTCAAAAATAATATTACTAAAACCTTTTTAATTACAATCATTTCGGATATTTGTTTTTATTTTTTTATACTTATTTTAATTGTCATTACCTTAATACTGCATTTTAGTTCTGTAATGTTTAATCAGAAGAATTTTAAAATGAGCTCCACGAAGGATTTTAAGTACAGATAGTATATTTCGAATTATTGTATTCATTTATGTTTCGAAGGAGTCTACATGTACTTAATAAGTTTAAAATTTTGTTTTTAAATATGTACCACTATTTTTGATGTATATTTTTCTCCAAACAGTTATATCAAATTTTAAGTCATTTTTTTAAAATTTTATTCATAGTCCATCATCTGTAATTGAAGCCTCTAAAATGTACTATAGATAAATATTATAAAAAAATAGAGTTGCCAATGTTTCTAATTAACATGAAATTATAGAAAGAGCCTTTTAATTAACAGAAAAGCTTAGAATTTCATCTAAGATCATTTTCCTGGAGAGTCAAAATTCGTTTTGGTACAGAGTTTCGACCAATTTCAGCTCTATATTTATATAAAAAAATATATACTCTAAAATTAAAAATAAAATAAACTTCAGGTTTATTTCAAATGTTTTATTAGCAATGATAAATGCTGTATCTCAAGTAACCCATGTGGTTAAAGTTTTGGAAAAAAGTCTCACTTAATTGTATCCAATTTATCGGTCAATAAATAATGTGCACAGATTATAAATTGTTTTATGCTCATGAAACAAATAACATTTACTTTTCAAAATAATGAATGAAAATTTTATTCTTAATATAATCATTTGAAATATCTTTAAGAAACTTCAATTAGAAATCATCTCATATCAATACAGTTAATAATTATTAAGATCCCAAAGCTGGTTAGCGCTCATGCTCAACGGCTCGTTAGTTCGAATCCAACCTTGGGTTTGTATGCTTGTAGTGTTTCGTAATTCACTTTAAACCTTAAGTCCTGGTCTTGCCCTTGTGTCCAAAAGTAATCGTTGAGCGATAATCCAAACCCAGAATAATGATATTCAATTAAAAAAATTTGCAGATTGCTTGTAAAAAAAATTTATAATTTAGTGTTAAAATTTTTAAATTAAAGTTTAAATTATAATATAAAGCTATGTAGCCAGTAAATTGTTGCATGTTATTGTGATTGCTATTGGCAATCGATACACAGTTGTATCAATTGCCAATAAGGAATTTATAAGTTATAAGGAATATATAAGTATAAGGAATTTATGTGTAAATTTTTACAATTGTTATGTGAAAATTACTTTTAAACAATGGAAACAATTCCAGTCTGATTTCTTTTGGATAAGGAAGTCTTAATTGAATATGTGAAAACCACAATTTTTCTCATCCAAACTGGTAAGTAATATTAAGACTGCCTTCAATCAAATATCGAAACTGTTTAAGTGTGTAAAGTTCCACTTGATTCATTTAATATACATTTTAGAATCTGGATTTCTCAGTGACTTGCTGTGTAAGAATTTCAAGATGTTTGAAATTCGAGAATATTGATGTTTTGTAAGCAATGCTTACAGGAATCTATAGCAATTTTTATTTTTCAATGTATGACTAAATTTAGAAAAACTAAAATGTATTGTAGTCAGTGAGGCATTGTGTTTATAAAAATGTCGTGCTAGTTTTAAGAATCTATTTCTTAGTCTTAGGTTTCTAATACTCTTCTTTCTTTCCGGAATTTTAATTTTCTGTTATAAACGGTTTTACTTTTAATCTTTTACTATGATAGCAAGAATTGTAATCTATCCCGATTGTTCAAGTGATTGAATCTTCGTTTTTGAATGAAGATTATTTAATGTGTGTCAAGATAAATGTTAAGCATGCTTTCCAATAGAGTGGAAATTAATTTTTCTTAACATTTTACCGCAGAACGTTCAGAACAAAATTTTTGAAATTTTAATAAAAAAATATTTATTGTGAGAAAATCATTTAAGTTTAAAACTAATTTTAAAGCGTATGATTTCTCAAAGTTGATTTGACAATTATATCTGTGAAGAAGGAATATAAATTTATAATAAAAATGAGTATAGTGAAGTCTATATGTTGATAGCATTAAAAATCGCAATAAAAATTGAAATTCCATTTTATACGAGGCTTGAATTGTATACGAAAACATCTTTAAATGCTTCTTCGAACCGGTTGCGTAGCTACACGAAAGTCTGACATAACTCCCGAAGAATTCGGCTTTGTTTACATTGACACAAGAGGCGAAACAGGCTTTCATAATAGACAAGCTGCGTTTTATCAAGTATTGTGGCAAACGCTTTTCTGCCGCAATTTTAACATGCATCGTTATCGCAATACTGTTTAAGCTGAGATTTCCTGGTGTATTGTTCGAATTGGCGAAATTATTTCGAAATTTAAAGGTAAGTAAATTCCAAAAGTAGTAATTTCCCTTGGGACACTGTCAAATACAAATTCAATGAATTAATAATTTTTAGCTTGCGCAAGTCTTAACCTCTTGAGGACCAGCGCGCCGGAAATAAAACTCAGTCACGGGACCGAACGCTCTGAAACGGAGCGTCACTACCGCCCCGCGCATTTTAAGCAGTTAAGCCTAATTTTACAATAAAGTCAACATTTTAATAAAAAAGACTCCAAATTTATAAATTACATATATACTATACTGCTATTCAATAGGTATTAAAATATAAAATACAACGTTAATACAAATGAACGAAATATGCAAAAATATTAAATTATTACTGTGCACATGAAAACAAATATTATACACAATAAAAAAAAAGCTGCAAATATTACAAACACGAAATAAAAAAGAGGAAATTAAGAATAATAATATATTCTGAATACAATCGAAATTTAAAAATTCTGCTGTGTGTGATATAGTTCAAAACAAGGATCCACACAGAGTGTAACATTGCATATTTTCCACTCATAATATGATGTTTGTTTTCGATTTTTTTTAGCACATACGACACATCTTCTACTTTTATTTCCTTTCCCATCAACATAAGTTTTTGGAAAATGTCTACCAGTTAGACGAAATGTTTGAATGTCCGGTAATTTTGGACAAGATATTGAGTTCCTTGGTTTTGCGAATTTTCCTATTTGATGAATAATCCTGGATCTGAATTCCAAAGCAGATACATTCTCGCCTTTTACCTTCGAATATATTACACACCACGCTCTATCAAACCTCACAAGGCAAACCCGATTCTACCCCAACATTTTAACTAATAAACGTTCCCTAAATTTGCACAATCTGTCAGAATACAAACACAGCGCGCAATAAATCCCAGCCCTTTAAAGAGCCGTGATTCTCACTTTGTTTACATCAATAAATATATCAAATACAGAAGCATAGAACAGAAACTTAATGCCCGTTCATGAAGGTCCAATACCATATGAGTCGACCGTTGTGAAAACCGTTGCCGTTCAACGCCATCTAGTAGCATTTAAAAATTCAAATAAAACGTTCCGATTTTCGATTACGCATATGCGACGCTGGTTTCTCCATATCAATCGGAGCTCTTCGCGTGGAAGTGACGCTGGGCTGATAAGAATGGAATCGCTGCGTCGCGTCCACGAGACGTTGGTCACGAACGGGTTAAATAATTAGACTTCAAAGATGAATTTAAAAAAACAGTTGAGTTGCCAGCGAAATATTGACCACTTTGGCCTACACTTTTTAAGTTGAGGCATTCGACTACCATTTCGGATATCGATATTTGTAAAATTCCGTTCGGCCATGAGAATTCTGCCAAATTGACGCCAAGTCGTTTCATATTGTAACATAAAATACTTTCAATTATTTTAATGACAACAAAAAAGCTATTTAAGTGGAAAAACTTAAAAATACAACATCTGTACTGTCTTGTGTTGTAGGTACTTCCTAATGTTTATTATTTTGAGAAAGGAACTATTCATTAAAGCCCATATAGTTTTCTATTAAAGTTTTTCTTTTAGTTTAGTATTTATATCGCTTCAAATTCTAAGATATTTGTAGAAAGTGAATTGAAATTTTGAGCTAAAGCAACTGCAAACCAAAGCCGAAATTTACTTGAAGCCTACGAACTTGTACTGTAAGTGACCATAGAACGACAGACCGACAAATCTATCTGCATCTTTAAGTTCGAATAGTTAGAGCTCTGGTCTTCCTTTCTCGAACTCGTCAGTTCGAATCCCATTCCAAGAGTGAATATTTGTAATAATTCGGAATCTTTAAAACAAGAACTCTCGGTCTAATGAATCCTCATCTACACGGGGCTGTAAAGTATTTTTGTCGACACTCTGGAAAAATATTTACTAAAATATATTTCAGAAATTTTAGTTTAAGTATTTATTAAAATGTCTACAAAACAAATAATACAAGAAATAACATATTTTGACTAAGATTATCATCATACTTTGTTTTAATTAAATGAAAAAATATACGAACGTTTTAAATTTAATTTATTCAATCCATATTAGACTTTTTAATCTTTTATTATAACCTTACTTTAAAAAATCAATAAATGATTTTAAAAATTCATAAAATGATTTAAGATAAAAAAAGTTTTAAAAATCAATAAATGATTTAAGAAATTCTTATCTTCTAAGTGCATTGCTTTCATCAAATTAAGATGTGAAAAAGATTTTTGCTGCATCCGACAGTTTTTGCATCTTCAAATCCAGAGCAATACCCAAGTAACATTTTTTTGGTCCTTAATTTACTCATGTTAAAGCTATGGTAGCGTTTTTTATAAGGCATTTATGATCAGAAGGATATATGTAAACTGTATCATAATATAAAATCTTGATAGGAGATATTACAAGCAGACAAATGAATGAAGCAACCCATACTAAAGACTTGTAAATACGTCAAGTCGTAAAACTGACTGAATTAATTCTTTTAACTTATGGGATTTTAGGCGATTATTGTTTTCAATTTGTAAGTTATACATTTTAAGATCTTCTTCTCTTGAGCTTGTCAGATGTGTAGCACCTCTGAATTGTTGCATTTTGTACCATGCTCCAAGCCCAATTTTTTTCCTAGTTCCATTGTCTTGGGTCACCTACTTTGTTTATAAAGTCTGATAGGCCCTCAATGGAGTTTAGGTGTAACTCTTTAGGATATGGATTACCTAGAGTAGTGAATCTTGTAAGGGCAACAGCATCACACTCATATAGGATATGATGAGCTGATTCTACCCCTGCGTGGCATTTCCTACAAATTGGTTCTTGTTTAAAAAATCCCATTGTATGAAGGTGTTTCCTGAAATGATAGTGCCCAGTAATGAAGCCTACAATTGCTTGAATCTTCAATCTTGGGAGTCTAAGAATTTCAGATGCAATTTTCTCAGATGAGTTGAAAATCATGCTTTTTGCATGTTTCTGTCCAGGAGAATCACGCCAAACTTTGTTCATCTCATGTTTTTACAAGATTCACTACTCTAGGTAATCCATATCCTAAAGAGTTACACCTAAACTCCATTGAGGGCCTATCAGACTTTATAAACAAAGTAGGTGACCCAAGACAATGGAACTAGGAAAAAAAATTGGGCTTGGAGCATGGTACAAAATGCAACAATTCAGAGGTGCTACACATCTGACAAGCTCAAGAGAAGAAGTATTAAATCTGACCTGTTAAGTAGGCTTGGGTTCTTGTGTAAATATTTATGTAAGTCGTCATAAATATTTGTTTGTTTTTGTTGAAAATAAGTTGACTTCCAAAAATTGTATGACACTATTTTAACTTGGGTATTTTCCTATTGTTAATTTTAATAAAAACTGCACACACACGACTTGAAAAGTGTTGAAATATTTAAAAATAAAGTGCTTTGTGAATGCTGAGAAAGTGGTATGATTTATTCTGCACATCTCATTATGAGTTGCTGCCAGATTTATATCTGGAGTTAATGACTTGAAAGAATTTCCCGCGCAGCTGCTACTGAATTAACAGATAGGGTTACAGTGAATGGAAACATTTGCATGAAAGAACCCTTTCATTTATTTTAATGCGCTTCATCTTACTGAAAATGTTCGATTTGTGTCTGTTATCTGACAATGGAAAATTGTCACCGTTTATCTATCTATCTAGCTGAAGTTTCAGCGGATAGGATTCACAAACATCGGCGCGATAAAACGTGACTGACAGATAAAGTCTCAAACTGAAAAGAACGTTAGTTTGAGATTTATCTTTTCGCTTTGATCATTGTAGTCTCTGTAATCGTTACTTGTTTGGACTTCAGTTCATAGGTTCGATTCCAATTTCTGGCATCGATGTTTCTAGTAATTTAGCCTCTGTAAATCTCCGTCGAATAAGTTATGTGATCTCACACGTGCCTTCGTCGTATCTTGGGCTAACAAATTGTAGTAGGAAGCGCTCTTTGGAGTGTAAGCTCCATCCCATCTCAGCCAGCCACTGTTGAAGTGCGTGCTTGGGAATCTTCCTTTTGAGAATACGACTTGCTATCCATGAAAATTCCTCTCGCAGTGGACATCAAAATACTCTATAATGAGCCTCAGTCGCGTGTTAAGGTATCCACTTCTCGATATATTTGCCCTTTGTGTGCAAACTGTGACTTTGATCGACAAACTAACATTGGATTGATTAAACGCAAATTTAATTTCAAATACAGGGTTTCCATAAAAAGGGGTGGGATAACCAATTGGAAATTAGTGATATCTATACTTTTTATTAACTTAATAAAAGTTAAATGTCTAAAATGTTAAAAGAATGATTCTTTGTGTTAATTTATCAGAATTGATTGTTTTTTCCCCCCTTTTCGTAAGGAAATTTTTATTCTAAAATCTCGTAACACTTATAAAATCCAATTTTTTTAAATTGTTCATTAAACTTTAACTTTAGACATTTTTTTTTTTTTTTTTTTTTTTTTATTTTTTTTTTTTTTGTGGGTAGCATCATCGAAATTTCTTTGGTGAGCCTATGTCCGCCTAAAATTTATATTAACCTCCTCTAATTTTAAATTTTGACGTATATTTTACCACAGAATTTGTAGCTCATTAGTCGGCCTTTTATTCATATCTTTCATTTCCATCTTGATTTTTGTTAGTCGAGTTGGGACGATGTGGCAGCCGAATAGTTATCGCATTTGCTTTCGATTCAACTGATCGTGGGTTCGAATCCCACTTTGAGCTTGGATGTTAGTTGTCCGGAATCTACTTTCGGTTCAATGAGTCCTCGTGCTCAAAAAGTGACTATTGAGCGACAAATAAAACGAATAGTCGAATTGGTTTTCATGTATCGAAAGTGACTGGAAAATGAAAACAACTCAACTTCACAGAGACTGAAATATTTATCTGGATATGAAAATCTGATACATGTGTGAAATTCATTGGACCAGAAAGTTACCTTCTAAATTCACACCAAATCCTTTCCTTGTTCCCCAATTCATATTTAATGAAAATTAAACTTCATGTTGAAATGTTCATGTTATAGAACATGTTATAGCACAGTTTATTTGCAGAAATAACTGAAAAAAAATTGTACTTAAAATAACTTTTTTGTTAAAAGAAATATTAAGGAATTGGGAAGCCTAAAATCAATAACATTTTACTGGCGGCCAATCTCGTAGTTTTCTAATGATGGCAATGACTAATTTAGCGCCATTTTTTTCTGTCGTGGGATTTAAACATGTGCTGAAAATATGAAAATAAAAATATCTCTGCACAATTTAGAATTACCCATCAAATTAAGGAATAACTTTGATATACCCCCCCCAAAAAAAATTGCGCGCCAAATCTGGCACTCCCTACGGACTTTTTAGGGTTGCTGTTTCTTATTTTGGTGTAACCAATTTTAGTTTTTTCAGATTTAGGTTTTTGCTGTTATCAAATTTAGTATTTTCTTGTATTTTGTACCATTTTCTGAGTTTTATGAAAAGATTTTTAAGTATTTGTATTTAGCGAGAATCCATCTTGGCGAGTAAAAAAGGCACCAAAAACAGGTATTATGGTTGGTGAGGGAAAAAAGTCGCCAAATTTCCGATTTGGGGGGTATATCAAAGTAGTTCCCAAATTAATTCTAAATTTTTCAGAGTATGGATAAAATACTTATAACGATGGAGGAAAATTTGCAGATAATATTTATACATTAAAGGGCGTGCTTTTGAATACACAAAATTGTATCGACTTTAGTAAAATTTCATTTTAAAACTTCAGAAGTTTGTATGCCTACTCCCGGTTCTGAACTCAAAGCACGTCATCTGAGCAAATTAAACTGCGTTGTTCAGTACTCGTTCATGCAGAAACTCCTAAAACGAGACATGTTGAGTGGCGGGATTCCTGTGTGGATTTTTCCCCCTTCCAAGCCCACGCCTTTGAGGACTGCATCAGGGTAGCATATAGACAAATGCTAAGGAACACTATCTCACTCATAAATAACTTCCACAAAATGGCATTCTCTTGTAGAAGCGCATGAAGAAATTCCAGTGTTTTCTCGGTATTTGTGTGAAATATCGATAGAAAAATCTCACGACACTATTTCCACACGCAAAATTTACACTAAATCCTTTCATAAAGTTTCTCGGTGGATGTTTAATGACAATTAAAAACTGATAATACTATAAAAATTGTTAGCATTACTTATTTGGTAACTAAATATAAAATTATTTTAAATTCCATTATTTTAACAACAAAAATAAGTTATTTAAATGGAAAACTTTACAAGCATACCATGCGAAGAATAACATCCAGTTCTATAGTTTATTAACTTTTTCCATCAAAAACTAATCTAAGTACTTTCAAAACTGTATATTCGAACAGTTCGTCAGAATTTCTTTTCTAATGGATTCTTGTTTGTGGTTATGTATGTAAACAATATTGAAATTGTTCTTTTTTCTGTTGCCAAAAATTCATATAAATTCTTATTATACGAAATTCTTTTAATAACAATTTTTATGAGTGGCAGCAGAAAACGATTACTATAAAAAAAAAATTTATAATAAAAATATTTTGTTGCCGTTAAATATAAAAAGACTAAAGAAAAACCATATGAATTTATTTTGCTAAATATGGAAGTCGTAATTTTTAATGTTACCACGCCGTTTGATTTCAAGTGAAGTAATGGCGCAGCTTATTCTTTTTAGACTGTGCGTCACCCATCAAATGGAGTATCATGATACTAGTTGAAGCATTTTTCAAGTGGTAACTCTTATGATAGGAAATACTGAATTGCATTCTCTTTTATTGTGAAAAAGTTTAAATTTTTACCATTAAAGCAGAATAATAACTAATTGAACTCTTGTTTAAAGAAAATTTTCAAACTAATATATGTTTGATAATTTTCTATTGGCGTAAAATTGTGTTATTTGGCGGCATATTTTAAATGGTCGATTCTGTTTTACACGTGCAACCTTAGTTCTACCATTACATTTCTTTGCCAGCGAGTGCGATATCTGTATTTGTAAACATCTTCAGAGGACGTTCCATTTCTTACCCGTTAGAAGCTGCGCCACTTTCACTGTCTTTTGGAAAGTAGGCGTCGTCCCACACTCATTTCGATCCTTGAAAGGCAACAAAGCGCTCTTTTCATTAACCCTAAATTTACGTGACGTCATAAATATTCGAAAGTTAGTGCTCTCATAGATGTGTAACTGTTTTAACCAAAATTAGGTATGTTCTTTGAGCTGTCGGTGACAGTGAAATATTTATGCGAGATTTTTGGGTCAAGATTGATTTGATGTGTTCTATTCACTATTGAGGTCGCTTTCCTTCCTTGTAATGGACGTTTTATTTCCTTTTGTGTGCAGAATCGGTCAGTGTTTGGTGTTGACTCGGTGGAAGCACGATTTATGAATTATGGGAAATGATTACCAGGTAACGTTCATTTACTATCGTTTTGTGAGGTATAGCAGAAATTCAAAAAAAAAAAAAAAAAAAATTTGCGTTACCCCTATTTGGTAGGAAACATTTGGATAAAAATTATTTTAAAAACCAAAGTTTAGCTATATTTTTAATCTTTTCTAATTGAATCGTCGATATTTTTACTATGTAAATGAATACTTATTATGCTTAGAGTTTAATATTTTCAACATGTTATATTTTAGATATTTAATATGCAGGGTTTAATAACTGTTTTAGTACTTAACACTGATTCAGTCTGCTGTCAGTCGAGTTTGAATTTATTATCTATTTACTACGGGTGATTTAATAAAATATCTAGATTTGAAAGTTACTATCAGGACATTTTTTTTTAAATTATGCAAAATCATTGTTGTAAAATACTTTGTTTTTAAAGAGAACAAATTAATGAAACCATTTTTTTATTGTTTCTTTTTTATATCTCAATTTTATATTTGAATTGTATGTTCTCGGATGTTGCACATTTTTCTTATAGAAAATTAATCAAATATTCTGCGAAATTCTACTAATGAAAGTTTTGAATGAATTGATTTGAAAGAATGAATTTTTAATCCTGAAAACGTTCAGCAACTGTAAACATTGTTTTATTAATATCGAACAATTTTATTTACAATTTGGATTTAAAAAATTATTTGATGCAAAAATTTTATCGCATCGTTATTACTTACCTCTAAGTAAAATTACGCTTTGAATTATCTTTGCTGAATGGTAAATTTATGAAAATTCTGATCAGGTGTTGGCATTTTTAATAGAATTTTGAGTGAGCAGGTATTTAGAGATATTATTAGAACTCATCTGTCAAGTAAACTATCTGACAACCAAATGATGAGTGCCTTTACACTTATGTTCAACAATTCGTCCCTCCCGTTTCCATCTGTAAAAATTTGTAAAGGTTCCGTTTTAGTACTCATGTGACTCATACTTTTGTAGTTCTATATTATCTTGTAATACCAAGCATCAATAATTTTTTGTGAATTTTTATAAATTTTGGTTCAATTTGTTTGAACACAGGTTTCTTCATCATTCATGCTTTGAAAACAATTTTTCTTTTTTTTTTTTTTTTTTAATTCTCTAAAAAAAATTTTTAAAAACTAGCTATATAAAAGATATATAGAAATATTTTAACTATTACTTTGTATATAATTATTATGTTGATCTAACAATAACACCATACCACCTTATTTTCAGTGAATTTAGCCCAGAATTTTTCTGACATGGTTTTGATTTACATTTTTGAGTGGCTTTTTCTGTAAAATTCAGAAAAAAAGCTCTGACACTCATTACTTCAATGAAATCCTAATTTTGTTATCCTTATCATGCTAATTTTAAACTGTTTCTTAAAGTCTTCCTTTATTAACCATAAAGCGGTTTCTTTCGTTACAGTTGAGATCATGTGTACGTCACTTTACTTTACTTCTGATTGGTCTGTGAGTGAAACAAATAATCATTTTCACCAATAATGTTTAATATACAATTTTGTCCACCCATCAGAAACAAGTCAATGTGTCAGTGGGATGAGCTCCTCAGTGAGCAGTTGGAAAGAAAATACTGGCCAATATCTTAGTGAGATGGGTTTGTAGAAGTTCCAGTGTTGCGTGTGTTCTTTTATATAATTAATTTGAGACTTCTTACAAATAAAAATGTTTATTTTCCAGAGAATAATGTCGAACAAAAACTTTAGTCTTACAAAATCGTCTGATTATAAAGCTCGCGTCAACTAGCACGAGACTAGTCGAATTGCGAAGAATTAATGAGCCACTGAGTGCACACACTCGATGGCATCATTACAATGGTGTGGCATCACTACAGGTTATTTTAAATATTATTGGAGATTTGTCTCTCTCGATACCGCTATTAAAAAATAAATACTTATAAATCATTCAGTAAAGATGCATTTATTTCATGTAGCATGTAAAGCAGATTAAACATTAATATTGGATTGTTTATGCAAGCAATAAATAAATCATAACATCCACTTTATGGTAAGTTTAAATAAGCGAGGACGATTTAAATGTTTATTTTTATTTTGTGCAGAATGTTGAATATTTCAAACTTCCCGATTTCATTGGTTCTGACCTGCCAAAAATGGAACGTCGATTCATAACTTCTTCCACCAGTTCTTGCAATATTTTCACACCAATTTTTAAACATCAAATGTCAAATCAATTCTTTGAAATTCCTTGTCAATTTCCGATGAATCATGTTGCTTCCTTATGTAGAAAACTTTAAGGTTGCCTTTTCGCCAACGATTGGATTAACTCGTCCATCATTCTAATTCTTCTGAAACATTCGCGAAGCATTTATTGTTGCTTATTTTTTATCGCTTTATCTAATAGTCTTCTGGATCGTCACACTTGGGTAAGCCCTTTGTATTCGTTCAGTTTCAGAGTTGCTTTTAACCGAGTTCACTCACCTTGTTCGCGAGACGCCAGGTACCTTAACCTATGAATTTGTAAGCTAAAAGATTCATGGTTTCTCAACTGATGGCCTTTGTTTTAACATGCTTTGAATGACTTTGTTTGGCAATTTAAATTTTTATCGATTGTTTGAGAATTGTTGTGTTAAGTAAAAATAGCTTGTTTTTTCTGTACATTTGTGATTTTCATAAAATTTTTGAAATTATCTGAAGATTTTCATTTATTTGGCATTTTTACTTACATAATATATCTCCTCGGATTCTTCCATTTCCAGATGTTCCTACACGAAGAGTTGATGTAAAACTTACACGCCTTCGCATTGGACATACTCGATTAACGAACAAGCATTTATTCTTGTCTCAGAGTGCTCCGATTTGTGACATGTGTAATGTACCGTATACAGTACATCACATTTTAATTGTTTGTCCAAACGTCAATGATTTACGCTTAGTATTTTTTAACAGAACAAATTTAATTTTATCAGATTTAATTGGATCTAAACCACATAGAAATTTGTTTGCATTTTTACGTGCAATAGGTTTTTTAAATTCTATTTAAATTTTTATCCACTTTAATCTTTTACATAAACTTTTATTAAATTTTTAATATCCTACATCTTATATATTTGACTAGTCTCTCATTGAGTCTCTTGTTTTAAACATTGTTCGGTGCAGAAATGTCCAGTATTGGACCTTGCACCAGTAAACCACACAAAACCAAACCAAACCAAACCTTGGCATTTTTACTATCGTATAAATTCTCCATAGCTAAGTTCTTCAGATAATGAAAGATAATTAATGTTGGAACAAAATCTGAAGTCATGCAGGATTTTCCCTCGGGTTTATTCTCGAATACTTTTACAATATTTCATTGCAGAGTATAAATTCATTTATAATAAGGAAATAGCTTTTTTAGGGGTTAAAAATTGAATGTTCAGTATTACTGTGTTTATGCTCTTATGACATCCGAGCTGGCACACGAAAGATTAATTTACTGCTCGTGTGTTCATTTGCCACCTCACACAGACATACAGTTCGGAGTCTACTTAAATCTTTAGGTCTATTGAAAGCTTACCGCGTGATTTAGTTGAGGTTCCACCTAAATGGTTGGCATTCTAAAATGTAGTTTAAATAAGGCTTGTAGTGAATCCTCTTTGAATTGTAGTGATGCCAAATAATTCTTTAAAACTGTGCAACATCAGAATAGTGACTCTCCTTCCACGTATTCAATGTAATGTCAATAGGTTACTATGGGAAATCCAATTGAACTTTTCTTCTATTTCTAAGAATTCGAATAGAAAAATTGTTTGTTTTCAAATGAGCAATTTTTTCTAATAATTTAAAATGTCAAATTAGGGATTTTATTTTTAGTACTTGGAATTTGAAACAATTAATATAAATTACTCGGTTCTCTTCTAGTTGGAAGATTTCGGGTGCAAGTTCGTACAAAGATTCTGCTTGTTTTATAACATCAATTCTTTTATTTATTTATTAACATTATTTTATAACAATTCATACATGACTAAAAATAATTAAATATTAAAAAAAAAATTGCTCTTTTTTGTTTTACTGTAAATGAGGCAACTGAGTCATACCAAGAATTCGGCACTAAAATTCGTTAATCTGCGCTTTAGGTCGCCTACTCTGCCAACTGGGCGATAAATGCACCAAGCTTGGTAAACCGGACGTTATTATTGATGTGAGCTGTTTCGTTTTTAAAATATTCAAGTTCGTATATCGTCATATGGAAGCGAAAATTTTTAAGTTACACAGCAGATTTGAAATTAAAAGCTATAGCGAAAGCAAATAAAAACAATGGCGTCAAATGTGTTAATGTGAAGTGAAACCACGCGCGTTATAAAAAAAAATTGTATAAAATGCGCAATTTGTAAATAATCCTTTTCTTTCATTTGAATATTAACGAAGCGACTACATATTAATTTAAATATGTCTAACATCGTTTTAAAAGTTATTAGAAGCTAAATATCGATACATTTTACAAGACTCTCTTCTCAAAATTATCGCTTTTGATCGATCTTGTGCTTTCATCCCAATTTTATCACATTTTGCGATGAACTGTGCATTTTTTCATTTTATGTGACACCTATATTATCAGCAGTACATATTTTAGACTATTAAAAAAATTGCCACGGATTATGCGACGCTATTTTTTCCTTTTACTCGAAAAAAACGGCCGTGCGGATAATACGCCGCTGCGGATTATATACAGGAAAATACGGTACTTAAAATAGCAGGTTAATTGAGCGGCACTCTGTATCGACGAATTAAATATCGTAAATGTGTGAAATTAAGAATGTTTAAGTGAAATTTTTAAATTTTTTATAACATTCGGCTACTTGGACCTTTGTCAAACATTTCAGTGATGGTACAGTGGATGTGCGACCTTGAAAGTAGGTGGATGGGTGCTTGTTCAAAATTTTTAACCGGAACCCCTAGACTTAGCCTGGCCTTGGTATCATATCACAATGCAACCACAACATTTTACGTGCCGATTATCGCCTCATCATCGAATACGGCAGTTTTTCTATTTGGGTCTGGAATCGAACTAACCTACCTTCCAATAAAAAGAACGAATGCCCAAACCAAGGAGGCCACAATTTGTAGAACTTCTTCAATGCTTATATGAAACTTCAACATTCTGTTTAAAAAAATTACATTGCTTCGAAGAATAGAGCGGTTTAAATGCGACAATTTAAATTCTGTTCTCCACGTGCAACATATTTTGTATGCTAAATAGTGAAGAAGCATTTCTCATGTTTGTCTGAGAATAATTTCGCTGTCAGTGCAATTGACTGCCACTCTTCTAGAAACATTTGATAAAAATCGTTACGTTCGATTGATTTCTGTCTGTTCGAACGGATGTCATCCCGCCGAGCTGAAGAGATCTCGGAGATAATTTTTTGCCAACCAGCTCGCTTCGTGTGACATGCTCGGAATATGAATCTTTCCCGGGTTGAGTAGTGCTAAAAAGATAGAAAATTTGAATAGTCTAGTAACTTAAATACAGTATTTTTAATCTTTTTAGTTCTCACCTTAGAATGGCATTCTAAAATAATTCACAAGTGTTGTAAATGGTGGTTGGTATCGAGCATGTGAATTCTAATAACCCGCATATTCTGCGCTGCATATGATTTATGAATAATATCGTAATGATTAAGTAGGCGATATTATGAATATAATTAAAATAGATTCGCAAACTTCAAGCAGATGTGAAATCAAAAATTTTAGGGAATTTCTCATGAAAAAATTTTTGTTGCTACATCTAACTCTTATGGATCATAATTTAGATGATTTAAAAGTTACTGTTTTGAACTACAATTTAGAAAATTAAAATGTCTTGCAATTACTTCAAGTTTATAACATTGCTACTCTACTAACTCGGAGTTAACTAAACTCTCGCTTGACTCGCGTATTTGTATTCACAAACTAAGGTAAAGAGCGAATTAAGCTACTCTAATGTTACCCCGGCAGTATATGTAAGAAAGATTCTGATTGGCTACTGGTTTGATAGGCATCTTGGGTAATACTTGCGACGATTTGTTTGTTTACATTTTTGCATTCCATCCAATCCAATGTTTATTATTCAAAAGAGTTTCGATATCAAATATAATGACTATATAAAGTTTAATTAATGAAAAATAAAAATGGTTCTTATCAGTAGTTTCAATATAACAATCATGACAGTTTTAAATATAGGACCATCTACGGCCGTATTCACCAAACACGGGTTAACTTAAGTGTAGCCTATCTCGAATATAACTCAACTCTAGCATGATTCACCGATTCTTATTCATGAAGCGGGGAAATTCCCGTGTAAAACAACTTTGGAATTAACCGAACACGACATGTAAAACGGCTTCTGATTGACTATCTTGCACATCAATGTTAACAAACATATCGCTTTAGTCCGCCATTGTTTGCTGACTCGGCGTTAACACTCCGAAATCGTAGGGTTATTCTAGGGATCCATATAGGCGAGTTAATCGCTGTTTTTTTCGTGGTGAATAACGTTTCATGACTTAACTCGCCCTTTACCCTGAAACCTTGTTTAATTGTGGTTGGTGAATACGGCTGTTAATGAATTGGTTTGTGAGCTAGATGAAGCGAATTCAATCCAATTGTGTAACTTCACTCGTTTAAATTCTTGTATGAAGCTTGTTGATCCCACTGGTTTAAATAATTCATTTTTCAGTTTAGATTTATTCTGTTAATGTGGAACGTAAAATTACTGATTTCTAAATTAATTTCAAAACTTGCACAATCCTGCTTTTGTTCCATCTTATCCTCAGCCCTTGAGCCGTGGCTCAGATTTTCTTATTCTCACTGTGCTAAGAAATATTTACAAATCATGTGAAGTGCTTTAACTTCCTTGCTTGATTCATTATTATTTGTATATTCGATAATTTACATAAACTTTTCAAATTACACATAAATTTTCTTTTGGACGAGACATTATGGGTGCAGATATTCGATAATTGTCAAGAAAATTTATTGAAGAAATGTAGCATTCGTTTTTTCGTGGTAACAGCAAAAAACATATTCACCCTTAATTTCAAATGAATTGATTTACGTACCATTGTGAGTCAACTTCATTTCATCAATTCCACATCCCAAAGCCTCATTTTCTGGAAATATTCCATTCGAACGGTGACGACAGCTGAATAAATTTCTACGTGAAGCATTTACTGCGCTGATTTTTGTAATTTCAACTGTACTTCCTTTTTTCTTATTTCACCGTTTGTAAAGCGGAAATAAGACTCGCTGCTGAAAGAATAACAAAAATTAAAACGGACATCCGCTTATGATAAATCGGATTTTCTAGACTTTGGTTGATTCTCTTAATTCTTTTCATCGAAAGAGACGTTGCGAGGCATTTTCGCTTTTGTTACTGTTGCCAAATCCGAAAGAAACTTTTTGGTATTCATATTCAATTCCTTTGTACTCCGGTGGGCGCGTTCTCGATTAGATAACATGCTGTTCATTGCCTAGACATTGACCTTAACCGAATCCGATCAAACTTACCTGTTAAGTTTTCTGAAGCATGCGCAATACTCCTTTCTCAGTGTCGGCATTTGGATTGAAATGTGTAACAGACCGTGGGTTATAATAAGCCTGGGGTCATGCCTTGAAAAAGTGTTGTTGACTATGTTAATGATGGACTTCCATATTCTTTCGCTCGATATTGACGGAATAACAGATGTCACTGCCTTTGTATTCGACATTGTTATTTTTAAACGAAATAAGTTTCTTGTAGCTAGGACTCGATCATAACTGTAAAATTGAGTATGCATCTGTCTCGCGTAATGAGCTTTTTAAGAGTGTCGTTTGAAGGTAAAGTGGGTATGAAAGCGATTGTCGACCTCGGTCACATCACGTGGTTTTGCCGGTCATTTTATCTATCTTTAAAAGGATAGCCGTTTTGTTTTCTTTTGCTAACAGTCTTCATAATTGACGACATTAGTGTGACGTCATTTCCACAAGTGTTTCCAAACAAATACGATGTAAACATTTGTATAATATTGTATTTAAGAGAGCTCTTCTTGACAAACTTGGAGATTTTTGTTTGGCTATCGATTTTATGGGTGATTTTTGTCGGCACAGAACAATAAATTATTCTGTTGCAATCAGAATACGATTGGATTTTACCCAGCTTGGTGATGAACTGTGACTACAATTTGGCGAGAATCAAAGGTTAAAGCAAACAAAAGGTTAAAAGTTTTAGCAAACACGTTATCCTTAAATAATGAATATCAATTTCAAAAATAACAATTTAAAAATCTATCACCGAAGTCTATGGCAGTTTCAATGATAAATGACGCTTAATAGCAAATGTTTGGAAAAAATATGACGTCACAACTAATGTCGTCTATAGGTACGGATGAAATTCTTCTCGGCAAAGTTGCCATGTAATCAACCACGTGAATTGCTGAATTTTTTTGCCACCAAGAAATAGTGCGAATGTAACGTAATAAAAGCTTTCCTGTAAAATGCTTACGCTTTTAAATAACTGAAATTTGATAGATAAAAAACGTAAATATGTTTAGAAACATTAAGATTTAAGAAAAAAAAAAAACTAACATTGATTTTTGTTAATGTTAATACAAATAGGGAAAATATAGGCAAAATAATTTCGAAAATGTAAATATGAATTCTAAAAAAATAAAGACGCAATATTCGCAAAATTTAATTTTACTTTAAAATATATAAACATATATAAGAACATTTCTGCATAATTATGAAGTACTTCAGTTTTTACGATTAATCATTTCTGAATCCGCAATGATTAAGCGTAAAAAATATTGAAAAAATAATTATTTAAAATAATGAAAAGGAACACTACAACTATATACTACTACTATATATTTAAATTAAAAAATGGCTAATTAATTGAATTGAACGTAAGTTATCTGAATAAAATTTTACTTATATAATCCCATTCACGAAATGCATTTAAATATGGGGGCCATGTCGTGTTAATTTAAAATCTACTAATTCGATTAGAAAAAGTTAATTTATCATTTAATGAAAAATTTTTGACATATTCCACATAGCAAGTATAAAAAAATTTTACTGGTGCTTTAAAGTTTACCAAAAATGTAAATATTTTAAACTTCTGAATTTTTTTTTTACATGACGACATTGTTTTGAGACCATGAAATCTTAAAAAGCAAATTCCTTCTCAAGTAATGAAGTTTAGAAATAAAAATACTCGAAATTTTAGTGAATAATTCCTCATCACTAGACGGCGCTTTTGTTATGAGATATATATAAATTTCATACACACACTATCCATATTCTAAATAGATATAGTAACACTTGAAATGATGTTATTGATACCGTATTCAAATTCATGTACAAGAATAAATAAACCATATCCAATTTCGAAATTTTCTTCAAAAAAATTTATTTCAAATACTTGTTTATTTGGCCATTTCTATTAATAAAACGTAACTTCCCCGATCTCGAATTAGTTTAATTATGGAAGACACTTTATTTTTAGTCAAACTTAAAAACACTTTTTTTCTTTTTTAAATCTTATTCTTCGTTTAAATAATTTATCTGCTATTTCAATTTTATGCTCTCAATTATGACGAATTGTGGTTTAAGTGCTAAAAAATGTTCTCGTGTTTCACGTGGCATCATTAAGTTATCAGATTCACAATGAAATCTCTGACGACCTGCTTAATCCTTTCTTAAGATGGAAAATGGGTGGCAGCACAAAAATCCCACTGAGTGTTAATTATTTTTAGGTCACGCCTATTTAATATTTTTAAGCTGCATTTAAATGTATGAAGTCTCCAGATTCCTTTTGAATTTCCTTACATCTTCGTGAAATAAAAGTATTAGAAATTATTTGACACACAAGTACGTATTTTTTATCTTATTTCTTTTTTCGATTGGAGCAGTTAACGGTAAAGTACTGAACTCGTGCAGACAACCTTGGACGTAAGTCAAGGACAATAAGAGTCAAGGTTGAAAGAATCTGAAATCTTTATTTTCATAAATTCTAGATGGCTTTTATCATTCTTGAGCTATCAGAACAAGTTTGCGGAGGTCTCGTCCCATGCGTGAAAGTTCTGGGCACTGGAACAGTCTTAACTCAAATTAATGCTCTTTTATTCGAAATATTAGTGCTTAACATATTTTGTGTTACGACTCGAAAAAAAAAAATCATTTAAGGAATAAAGATATTTCCATTTTAATATTTAATTTTGCGACCTTAAATGCTTAGAAGAATCTTGCCTCTTTTCTTTTTAAACCCTAAAACGAAGAGTAACAAAAACTTAATGTTGCCAAACGGAAAAATAAATTTATGAGGAATACAAATTATCATTCCTTATTGTTTTTGTTAATCATCTTTCGAATAATATTGTTAAACGCTGTTTCATAGAAATTAACATTTATCATCTGTTTGCATGTGATCATTTGTGTTGAACAAGACTAATCGACTACCGAGTTAAATGTCTAATACCATATTCAGGGATTTGTAGATTGAACTTGCACCCTTCATAGGTCTTCGTACAAGACATTAGATTCCGCAAAATTTATTCTTTGCAAGTCCTCTAGCTGGTAATATTTGTAATACATTATGCTATAATCATATTTCAACTATCAGTCCTAAGTTCAATAATTTCCTTTTGGAATTTCTTTAACAGTAAAATTATAAGATTAGCCAAATTGTGCTAAAACCAAACATGTTTGTTTCTTTACATGTGATTATGAGTAATTAACAAGTTTCAATAACTAAACTTCAGAATATTTTAATTTATTTGTGGTTAGCCATTTGTTACAGAACTTCTAATTTAAATACTGTACCGCAGAGAATTTGTACAACATTGGAATTTGCCATAGCAATCCTCACAATCAACTTCCACCGGCGAGGTGTAAGTTGTGCCTTGGAGTGCATTAGTTCTGATCGAATTAGATATTACGTGTAATAAATTTCTTTTTAACAATTAGCTAAGTATAGACTGTGAATTAGCCGTGTTAGGATTCTACATATAGTTAAACTATTCACCAGAACAGCAAAATTATAATTTCATTGTTTCACAAATGTCAGGAAATTACAAAGAACTATCCAATTTTCTCAAAGTAACTCTAAAAAACTCAAAGGAATAAAAATGTTAACATACAAGTAAACTCAAATTTTGAAAGATATATTAACTCTTTAAAATCAAAGTTTGTATTCTATTTTCTATGTGTAATTGATTAAAATGTAAATATGCGTTTGTCAAAGTAATTAAAAATGAGTTCTCATACGTTTCATCCATCACGAATTCTTTGAGCGAACTTCAAAATAACTGAGGGCTTAACATATGTTAAAAATTAATAAGATTTCTGGCTTGGAATATATCAGATTTTGGAAATGTCATCTGTTAGATTTTGTTTGGTTTATGACTCAATTTTAACTGAACTGGACAATTCAAAACTAAATGTGTTAGAAAAAGAACTCCTAATTTTAAAATTTATTCAATGTGTGTTTAGGAAAATCTTGATTCATATAACTTTTCATTATTTGCCGTTTACAAAATAAAATATTTGCTTTTAAAGATTTTTTATCTATAATTTCTTTAGAAATACAATACCATGCAAAAATTATTCGCTGGAATCATTATCTATTATTATTATTATTTATCTGCTTTGTAGAATAGTTAATTACTTTGATTTAACGTCTTTATGAAATTTTAAATTTTGTTTAAACTATCATATTTATCTTTATTTAAATATATATATATAATATTATAAAAGGTTAAATTGCCTTTAATGAAAAACCACGAGTATTTTTAGAACAAATGATTTTTAACCGAAAAATGGTTTTGTGATGATGTTCATAAAATAATCATCTGGATTAACGTGAAAAAATTTGAGTCCAATACAATAAGTGTTTTTAAGGCTATTAAAATAATAGATAATTGCAAACTTTAAATATATATACATTAAAAACTAGGTATATCGTGTATACCGAAGTTCGTTTTGGTTTATATTGATCCTATTGTTGGTCACAGTAAGTTCAAGGTTGAATAAGTGCAGATCTTGATTGATATTATGTAGTGATAAATCTAAAATTTAATATTCGTGACATCATATTCGTTATTTTTAGAATGTTAAGTATATTTTTGCTGAAAGCATGAAATAAGGAAAACGAAATTGTTTTGTTTGGTTACTTCGCGATTTTTGAGTTGTAGCTCCCTCTTTTGGACGTTTGAGACGCAGGTGACAAACTCCAAGTAGTAGTAGTTTTATTATCGATTTTTTGATGTTGTCTGACATTGACTTCCTATTTGCGATTTTGAATGCTTGCATAAGATTGTTTGTTTGAATTCTTAAATAACGTAATCGAAAATAATATTGTAAGTGTTAATATCTGATTCTTATTATTTTAATTAATAGATACACACATTGAAAAAAACTGCCTTAAATTTTTTTAATTGATACATTTTTTAATATGTGAAACTGTTAGTCTAAGATTGAATTTTCTTTGTTTCTATTTCTAATATAATTAAGATTTTATTTTTTCATGATTTAATATCAGAAATAAAGTTATAGCGTAAAAAAAAAAAAAAAAATATTTTCTATGATTCGTTTTAAATAAATTCAAAGTTTATGAAATGTTTGTTTTTTTTTCCGTTTTCAAATACATACATTATTAATTCTGAATATGTCCATCTGCTTGTGACATTTTTGTACTTGATGAAAAGACGTTAATACATGTGTAATTTTTCTTTTCAAAAATTGCATCCCGATAAAGTTGCTTTAAATAAACAAAAATTACAATGCAATTTATTTTAAATTTTAGGAATAAATACTTAAATACAACTCGTGTACCACAGTCTCTAATGCTATTTTTATTGTAACAAGAAAAAAGTAATGAATGAATCTTATAAATTTAAAGTAAAATGAGGAAAGTTTGAAATTTATTTTGTAACTAATTAAACTAGCACATTTAATGTTAATTTTGTGCTTTTTTTTGGGACTTATATTCCCTAATTTTATTACAATTTTAAAAAGATATAATTGTATATTTATGATACTACACATTTTAAACATGAAATAGCTATTGTGGTAGATTTCTAAAATATTTCATTAAAGATTGATTCACTAATTTTTAAATAATAGGACTCATTTATACATTTCAGTACTTAATAGTACTACAGAAATTTTATTCAAAAATAAAGTGTCAAAAAATAAGAATTAATATTAAATTTTAATATGTATGCCCTTAGTTAAGAGAATTTTATTGATTTCATATTTCTGTCAGACTTATTTTTTGTTATACTTTTATTTTAATTGAAGAATAAGATTTTTCAAAAATCTCGTTCTTCAATTAAAATAATATTTTTTTTTCTATTAATAGCATATATAAAGCCTTTAATTCTGATTTTTTATAGTGCCATAATTTCAATAACTAGAATTTTTTAAACATTAGTTCATTTTTGTTTTTAAGATTCCTAATTATATTTATGACATTAGAATATTGATATATAATATGATTGTGAGAAAATCATCTGAAATTCAAATATTTTTAACTATAATATTAAGTAAGATTTAAGTATAACAAAATGAAAATTTATAAATTGAATATTACAAGTAAATTATAAAGTGCATAATTTATCAAATTAATCTAATCTTATAAATTGTGAGAATTTGATAATTTTCAATCTAGTGGTTAATTAGGTGCTTGTCTTATCCCGTCGACCATATCTCAAATGTCTTTTTATAATGTAATTTGCATCCACATCAATTAAAAGTGAAGTTTTTATCTATTTGTAAATGAAGATATTATTAAACTGTTTTTGATTTCCTTCACATTTTGAAAAAAGCATTAAAACTTGTAAAATTCAATGATATTTTTATGGTGAAAAAGTTTGGAATATATGTAAGTATAGTTAATGGAAATGATAAAGTGATATTTTATTCTATGTAAACATGGTTATGATAAGTTAAATTTTGCAATTCACAATTTTGATGATAGACATTTCTAAATCTAAAATTCAGTCAATGAATCTTTAATCTTCATATTGTTTTTGAGATCAATTAAAATTGGCAAAGAATATCGGTAGACTTGAGGCTCCGATGAAATAATTCATTTATTTATTGTCTGACAACCCATTAAGCTTTTTATTGCATTTTTTAGTTGTAATTTGTATGGTATCTTGAGTCTGTTCTTAATATGGTTGGCATTAAAAGCCTTTTCAATAGACAATCGTGCCCTTTCTAGCAGTCTGAGTTTGCCCAACTTAAATTTTTTTTCTAATCAGTCATTAAAACTTGTAATAAAACATATCATGGAATGACTTTTGTAAATAATTCTTTCAATTCTCTTTTTACGTATCCATTTCCCCAACTTCTGTTTGTTACCGAATTTACTTTGCACTGTTTCAACTATTATAGATGGTCCTCTGCCACTTGTGTAAAATTCTATCCTCGAGGAGAGTTGGTAGGTGTAAATGCGCTTTAAGTCCCCTCCTTGGCACGTTTTCAAAAACGCCAATGCCATGGCGAAAATTCTACCTCTATCTCAAAGTGAAATTTAATTAGTGACCAATGAAAAGGCTAAAACAAACGAGTAATTAATTAACATGCGCGAGAAAACCCATCAAATTTATGAGTTGGCGAAGTAGGGGACCCAAAGCGCAGATTAACCGAGTTGGTACAAACTTGCCAAATTATTTCATGCTGTCTCTCACATGAAATGTTTTATGATAATTTGTTTTGTGTAATGATTTGAAAGGAGAATATATATAGTTAAAAAAATTCTTGCATGAATAATATTCGAAAATTACTAAAAAATATTTTAGATGCATTCTTTTGTATAACAAGAGTTATGAAAACCTAAAGAGTATCATTAATATATAAAGAGTCTAATGTTACTAATGAAAACATTTCATTGTTTATATAAATAATAAACCAGACTGCTGGTAAAACAGAAGTATTGAAACCCATCAACCATATTTTTATGAATTTTATGAAATTTATTAGAATTAAATTTTCTGTTGACAGAAACAAATGATTTATCAAAGTAACATTTGTGCATTTAAAGATTTTATTATTATCCAAACAGATTTTTAATGATGTAGAATCCATTTTAAGCTGTAAGTTGTTATCATATTATAATTTTATATGCAAGTGCCCATAGTGATATTTAAACAAAATTTGCTAAAGAATTTCTAATGTAATTTTTCTTTTTTGTCCAAAATTTTTAAAACAGTTTTTTTTTTTTTTTTTTTTTTTTTTTTTTTTTTTTTTTTGTAATAGTTGAGTTTAATATACATTATACTGTTGAGTGTGATATTTTACTTGTATGCTTTTCTTCTATATTAATGAATTAAAAAGAATTCATTGCAAAATGTTTTGAAAATTCTCACCTAAATTTGTCAGTTTAAAAAGGAAGTTTTTATGTAGGATATAGAGGAGATACAAAACTTATCATTGAAATTGTATTTCAAAATATTTATTGGTGTAGGTCAAAAAAGAATATTTTGTTGCAGGTATTGTTTTTTGTTAAAATGATTAGCATATCATAACAAAGTTTAGGAATGAGATTAGTCTCCATAAAATCTAACCAAAATATTTATATTACGAACTTTTCTCTATGGGAGGTGGTTACATATTTAGTATTTAAGAAATACATATTAAAATAAAGTGATAAGAAATTTAAATTCCAATTTTCTTCTAGTTCAGTTATGTTTGTTACATAAATTAATGGAAATTTATTTCAACAAATGTGATACATAAAAAATATGATTGTTTTCTTCAATGTTTGAAATAAAAAGATTACTATATTTATTGGGAAGTCTTTACAGTTGTCCTGAGAAATTATAAAGTGTAAAAATATTAAGAGGAACGCGAAAATATATATTTATAAAGTTCATTCTAATTTGGCTGTTTTGATACTTAAGTATTAACGCAACCAGGCCAAAATTCGCATAAATAGCCAAATAGGCGACGAAGTTAATGGCGAAGGCTGTTTTCAATCAGTGCTAAAAGCAATAGCCAAAAGATTTCCGACGAAAAAATAATTCTGCAACTTATTCAAATTCAAAACCGGAAGGGTTTAATTGCCATTTTATGTTTTAAAACAAAATAATATAAAAAACTGTATTAAAAATTATCTGTAATTAATAAATGTATATTTTCTTTCTATTCATACTTTCTTACTCAAGCTTATAAATCGCGCCAACCTGATTGCGATAATACGTAAGTACCGCTGTTATTAAATAAAATATGTAACAGCTTTGCTCTTTAATGGCTTAAAAAATTTAAGCTGAATAAATGATTTTAAGTTTTTAAAAAATTGTAAGCACTGAAACTTATAATTTAACCAGGTTTTCACCTATATGTTAGTGCAATAATGAATATGATTTGTCTTTGAGCATGTATAGTAAAAAGATACTATTAAGTTAACATTCAAAAAGTCTGAAATTTTATTTCGGGAACTTTTTAACTTGTAACATTATAAGTTGGATTTTTGTTTAAGGAAATATTTTTATTGTTCTATGACATATATTTATTATGTGTCCTGTTTTTCTAAACTAGTTTTTTTTAGACTTGTAAAAATATTTTCCTAATACATGTATTGTGGATGTATTGAAATACATTATCAAATTTTTTCCTCATATTTTTGTCTATAAAACGAGTCTTGGATTTATGTGGATTCAAATTGATTAAAATGCTGTTTCTTTTAAAATTACAGTTCTTTGTAATGCACAAAAATCTAATGTGTGTTGTCATTCATTTGTATTTATGTTTATTTTGAATTGAAGTTTACAAGTTTTCTTATTTTATGTAATTTTTAGAAAATGTCCAGCCCAAGCAAAGAAAGTTTGCCTAAAGTGCCTGCTCCTTTGAAAGATGAACTGGCTCAATTTGATTCCTCAAAAATGAAACATGCAGAAACTCAAGAGAAGTGTTCTTTACCATCCAAAGATGGTAATTTTCTTTTATTCTTGTTCTTGGACTTTAATTTCTAGAAAATAATTACTATTTCTGTGAGATGTATGGTTTCCTTTCCTGTAAATGTTAATTTAAGATGTATTAATTACCATATTTCCTGACACAAAACACACTTTCCTTCACAATTAAATCTGTAAAATGAGGTCTTGTTTGCCAATACGCTTTTTTGACTTGTCATTTCTGGAAATTTTCTCTATTTGGAGTTAGAAGTTTTGTTTTCTTGTACAGTGGAGGAATATTACTTAAGAGTTCAGCAAATATATGCTTTATCATTAACAATCACAGTTTTAACTAACATTGATTTAGTTAAAACCTTACAAATTTTTTGAGCAACATTTAAGTGTCAAATTTTTATTTGATATTTCTTTAAAATAATTGTGCTTGGAACAACTTTGATATACCCCCCCCCCAAAAAAAAAAAAAATTAAGTGCCAAATCTGGCACTCACGGACTTTTTAGGGTTGCTGTTTCTAATTTTGGTGTTACCAATTTAGGTGTTTACTGTTGCCAAATTTAGTATTTGCTTGTATTTTGTACCATTTTCTGAGTTTTTTTTTTTAAAGCTTTTTTATGTATTAAATATTTGTATTTAGCAAGAATTCATCTTGGCGAGTAAAAAAAGGTGCCAAAAACAGGTATTATGGTTGGTGAGGGAAAAAAGTCGCCAAATTTCTGATTTGGGGGGGGGTATATCAAAGTAGTTCCTTGTGCTTAATTAATGAAGCTACAAATAATTGTGCTTGCTACAAAACTAGGAAGGAAATGGTTGCCAAGAGTCATTTTGACCCATCCTTGACTGAGAAAATAACTTACCGGAGTAAGAAATCCATTTTTGCTCTGATAAATAAAACAAAAAATGTGGCATTAGTAATGCACTGGATTTTACTGAGAACAGTTTGTTGTATGAGGATTCAGTTGCTGATTTATGAGTATCAAATTACTTCATTTAGCTCTGGAGAAGAGTGAGTTTTGACAAATATTCAAGTTTTTTCCCAGATTGGATTTGTAGAATATTTGTAAATATTAGTGTTGAATGTATATTAATATACTGTACATTCCTTATAATCAATTATAAAGTTTTACCCTTCAAAAATGTGTATTAAATCTATATTATATCATTTACTATTGTATAAGACACCAAATTTTATATGCCAGCAAATATGGGATATCTTCAAAAATATGGTTTTGTAAAATATTTGGTCTATGGAAAAATGTGAAATTTTAATTTTATAAATTTTAATTTTTTTTTTTTTTTTTATTTATTTATTTATTTATTTATTTTTTTTTTTTAAGTTTAGAATTTTACTTTCACGATTGAGTTTTCATAGAATTTTATAAAAGTTTGTTACAAATTAAGCTCTAAATTAAAATTTTGTTAAATTATAGACGGAATGAACTGAAATTATAAAAGTGTCTTACTATTTCATAATAGTGTGTTGATATGATTTATGAAAGGCAAAGAATGAAACATTCATAATATTTCAATGTCATGTTTAACAATATTGTAAAACAGTAAATGTTTGTTCAAATTGATATTTGTTGCTGTAAAACTGGTAGAATTTCTTGTTACATTAAGTGAGCAGTTATAAATTAACAATTAATATAAGTATTAAAATTAATCAGATTCAAAAGTCAGTTTAATTTAATCCAGATGGCCTGTCTTGTAGTCTTTAGAATGACCGCTCTGACTATAAAAAAGTAATTTAAATAATGTATATGTAATTTAAAGTGTATATATATATGTATAATTCTCTTAAATATTTTAGAAATGACATTGAAATGGAATGTTATCCTTTCAAATACTAGTTATCTAATAATGAATAGTATTTTAAATTTAAGATTTACTTTAATACGAGAATTTATTGCTTGTCTAGTATTTATTTCCTTTCGATTTGAATATTTCCTCTTAATAAAAATAGTTCTTACTATCTTGCCATTAAATTAAACTAGTTGGATTTTATTCTAATAAAATTTGCTGTGTTAACTGTGTATTCATAAACTGTTAAAAAGTTTGAGAATACACATTAAACATTCCAAAATGGTTATATGTGTGTCATATGTGTATAAATACTTTAAAGTATTGTAAAAAGGTTACTAAAGTTTTGCTATTAAAATCATTCTATGTATAAAATTGTTTATTAGATGTGCAGCAAGAAAAGGTACATAACAGTATTTTAACTGGCGTTGAAGGATTTGAACGTTCAAGACTGAAGTCTACTGAAACTCAAGAAAAAGTAATTTTACCAAATGCTGAAGGTAATTTAAGTTACATAATTATTATATAATATGATTTAAAAAATCTCATTTGACTTTTCATGGTTATTACTTAATGGTAGAATATTAAAGATTATATTAGGTTTACTGAAAAGTTCTGTTCCTTATGGTTACAATCAGTTTCAATGAGTGTGTGCATCATGGATTGCAGGAAAGCTTGATTCAGCTCAATAAACCATTTTGAACCATATTTGGAAACTAGGGTTTGTGTGAAAGTATTTGAGGTGGGAATCATATGAGTTTACTGAGAAAAATTTGAATGATCAAATTATCATATATACATTTCTGCTTGCACACAGCAGTATTGAACCCCCTTCTTGGACCATACTATAACTGGAAAGGAAAAGAGATTACCACTGATAACAAGGAAAAATGTATATTGTGAATTTGAAAAACTTACCACCTCCACCTCTAAACTGAAGATGAATCTGGACAAGAAAATGTTGTGTATATAGTAGGACATTCAAGGACCAATACATTTTGAGCAAACTTAAAGCTAAATTCAGAGAGGTACTGTCTGCTAAAAACATTCCTAGAAATGAGATTGATGTTCAATAGAAAGTACATATTGCTTCAGGATAATGCCAGGCCACATGCTACTTTGGGGATTTGTCAAAAAATTGCAGAGCTAGACTGAGGAATTTTATCGTATACTCCCCAGAAATAGCAGCTTCCAATTATCGCTTGACAAAATTTTTAACAGGGGAAAAATTCAAGAACTAAGAAGATATCAGTTCCATTTTTAGACTCTAGAGAAAAGACATTTTTAATAATGGGATATACAAACTGCCATCAAATTGGCAAGAAGTTATAAATAATGGTAGCAGTTATTCAATGTAGGAAAAATTCATTCCTTTGTTTTATTCTAAAAATGGACAGAACTTTCCGGTAGATTTAATGTTTAATTTGCAACAAATTTGTTTGTAATTCTAATGGTGCTATTAAGTTGTGCAATAATTTATATAAACTTATGATATGATTTAACATTTGTGATAGAATTACTTTTACTCTAAGCAGTTTTTTAGTGTATATAGGATCAATTTTTAGTATTTATAACTCTAAACTTGTATTGATATTTTCTTATCAAATGTATTAAATTTAATTGAAAATCTTAGATTGGCAAAGTTTTTTATAATGACTTACAAATCAAAAGATTTAGTGTAACTAAATTGATCAACTTTATTCAGAGATTTGTTACAACTAAATATCTAAACTAATGTTCTGGGAAGTAATAGCTATTTTCAAAATATTTGTTGAATGATCTTTGATGAATAAAGAAATGTCAAATGTCTTGCATCCTTTTTATGCTATTCATTTGTAAAATGTACTTGGATATTCAAACATGGCTACTTAAATATTCACTTTATTCAAAGACTTAGCTCAAGAAAAAGTACAGCAAAACTTCCTGAATGGTGTAAAAAGCTTTAAGAGAAATTATTTAAAGCATACTGACACAGAAGAAAAACTTACACTACCAACGTCAGAGGGTGAGACTATTTCGATGAAACTGTTAGCGATGGAATATTCTAACTTGAACCATTAAAAAAAGCTCTGCTTTTTACTAAAATATTGCAATTTTTAAGTCATTCATAAGTGAATAATGCTCAGTACTCTCCAGGAAAGCTTTCAATTACTAATCATGCTAATTTATTGTGATTGATTATATTTAGTCATTGGAATTAAATGGCAGTTTTAAAATTTTAATCATACTTGCTTTCTAATGAATTCATTTATTCCATTGAATGTCTTAATGAATTTATCATGCATTAATAGAAGTTTTGCTTTAAATAGCAATTAAAATTCCTAATTTTGCTTGATTTATTTTTATATTGATATTGTATTATATGCATTTACTTACAGATGAAATTTATTTTACTCTTATTGTCTCATTAAATCCATTTATTTTTATTGTATAATCAAATGTAAATTACTAGTTTTCAATGTTTCAAATATTTTAAATGACACTTATAAATTTATATAATCTGTGTTGCTGTATGTATGCATTCTCTCACTTTATTGCACATGAGTTGAAAATTTTTAATTTTCAAAGTTTTATTCATGTTTTTTTTAATTCTAAACATTATACCTCTTAAGAGTTATTGAGAAATTTAATTTTTATGTTGGTTAATTTAGAGTCCTTGATTTAAATATATAGTTTTAAAATAAATTAAAAATTCCCAGATTTGTTAAAATTCACAAAATACTTTAAAGCCTATATTTGTTGACTAAATGAAATTAATCTTAAAACATTAATTTTTAAAATTTTGCTAAAATAGTGTGATAAAAATGTCACATTCTCTATGTCTTCTAAATATTATCTTGAAGTTTTGTTAAAAAATATATATATTCTTAATTTATAAATATACATGTTGTCTTCAAATATTAATAAAATGTAATTTTACTTTTAAATGTTCAGAATATTGTCTTTCTGAATAAATGCATTTGCTTAGAAAAAATAAAATGGTAATATAAAACCTGTTTTTGATTTATGTGCTAAGTATGTTGACTAAATTAGTATATGCTTTTATGTGCTTTTGCTTGTGTTAGTGTTAAATTCCAACTCTTGTTTTTTGCAACTGTTGTTATTTGGTGTTGTGTGATTGTTTTGAATTAGTTCCGCTTATCTGCCATTTCCCTTGCCTGTCTTCTCATCTTCAATGTACATTTGGATCTTAAAAATTCAATTTTCCTAAGTTTTTCACATTGTCATTGGAGGATTTTGCTGATTATCTTTTGATAAAAGTTCTCATAGAAATTGGGCTCCTTCATTAAAGATTCACTAAGAAAAAATTTCAAATGATCTGTCCATTAGTTCAGATTCCACTTTCTCTAAAGGACTAAATACTGATTATTTAAGAAAGGTTATTCCATTTGAAAACACATTGCTTTGTTCCCAGTGTGACACATACTCTACATGCTTGCTTTTTGTACTTGTTTGCAAAGAAGCCTTCTACCCCTGTACTAAATGTTTTAGCTTTTGAGAGGTATATTTGTCTAATTTTTTACTTAAATGCTTAGATGTTGTTCAAGAAAAAATTCATCAGAATATCGTAAGTGGTGTGGAAACTTTTGACAAAAATGCTTTGCATCATGCAGAAACAAAAGAGAAAACAGTATTGCCTAGTACTGAAAGTAAGATGGCAATTAAAAATTTTATATTTCATTGACAATTTTTCAAATGCTTCAACTTTTAGAATTTTTATGTTAATTTTGAATACTGTTTTGGTCAATATTGTAATGTGTTATTAAAATCTTTAATATTTAAAATGAATGCAATTCTTGTTGCAGTGTAAGTACAAACTTATAAATATTGAGTTTCAATTTAAGATTTTTTAGTGGTATAGAGGAAATATTACAATTTGTGTTCTTGAATAGCTAGCAACTGTTTGAGCTAACTAATTAATGATATAATTTGTATCTTAAGTATATGTATATATTGTTGTCCCAAATCTTCAATTTCTTCAAGGATTTTATAGTTCTAAACTTTTTCTAATTTATTGAAAATGAATCATTTCTGAAATTGTCTATTTTCCAAATTTTTGTTTAAATCTATTGATTATTTTATTTAAAACCATTAGGAAGCTTAAAATTGTTTTAAACTAAAGTTACGGTCCATAAATATAATTTATCAATATCCATGAGTTATATAATAATTTATAGTAAAAATCATTAAAATGTTTAAAAAAAACTTATAAGATTAAATATTTTTATAAATGTATGTTATATATATTTTCTGGACTTTCAAATTGACATTGATTTTAATTAAATTATTGTAAAATCTTTTTTCATTGAGATTTTCAAAGATGAATTGTTAAAATCAATGACTTGCATATATAATATATATAAATTATCAACTTTATATAGTTATCCAGCAAGAAAAAGGCCATATGAAATTAGTGCAAGGCATTGAAAATTTTGATACTTCCAACTTAAAGCATGCTGAAACTCAAGAGAAAAATCTTCTTCCCACAAAAGAAGGTATTTATTATTTAATAGATACTGTTAAAGTTCTGTAGTTTATTAACTTCTACTTTTTTATTATTTGGTTTTTCAGGAAAATTTTAAAACATTTAGATCAATGAATAATAGTAATTATATACATATATATTATACTTTTAACAATGACTTAAATTTTAAACCTTTTTATTTGCATTTTTGTCGGGTTTAGTACAAGTTTGTCAAATTCTGTGCTACTTATTTTAAAAAATTAATGATTTTTATACTCTTGTGTTAAACTAAAGCAGTTTTTTTAAGGAAATATTCTTAACAAATTCTTGACTTTTAATTTCATATAATTTAACATCGCTAAGAATTTTTTTTAACTTTTTATAACCCTCTTGATCCATACATTCATTTTTTTTTTTTTTTTTTTTTTTTTTTTTTTTTGTTTCTCCCCCTACACATTAATTGAGCAAAACCTTGGTGTAGAAGTCTTGGAAACTCCTGAAAAGAAACAAGTTAACAACTCCTTAAAAATAAATTAAAAAAAAAAAAAATCTTGTAGGACATTTTAGTAAAAACTAAACTTTGATACATACTAATTTTATTTTGAATTTTCCACCAAAATGGATAAAAACCAAATATTAATTTTTAGGGTAATTTCTTAAATATTAGTCTTGTTTGCACCTTAGATATAAACACAACTAAGAAAAAAAACAATAGATTTAAATTTTTTTTTAAATATATTAATAAGATATTAATAGAAAAGTGTCATTGCAACGTTCTTCAGCTAAAATTATTTGCAATTTTAAATTGTAAACCTTAAGTAATAAAAAATGTATAATTTCTTAACTATCAATGCATTTTGAAAATATAGCTCTTTAGAGTTATACTTAAATTGTAAAATGATCATACTAAACTTAAAAAATTAATTTTCTAATATTTCTTAAATTTTATAAATGTTAAAGGCATAAATTTGAAAATGGAATTATGTAAAATAGAAAAGAAATGAAGTTGTTTATACTGTAAACATTTGAAGTAAAATATGTGTTCATTTCAAAAACATTTAATGTTTATATTCAGTGGTATAATAAATTCTCATTCATTTTTAAAGCATTAGCAACTAAAAGATTTTATTTTGAGGTATCTCCTCTACATGTATTTATATTGGCGCAGCTTGTCCTTTTTGGACCTTGTGCCACAAAACCCAACCAACCTAACCTAACCTACATGTATTTATGGGTAAGAAAATGTTTGAACAAGATGTGGGGATATTACTTTTAACTAATTTGGCTATTTTTCTAGTGACATTAACTAGCAAACTGATATCTTTTATAGTAATAATATAACAATGATGTTCAAATATATTAATATGAATTTATATAATCTTTCAACAAGCAGTGTGATAAATATCTAGTTTCAGAAAATGGTTTAGCAATTATAATGTTTACAATTGTCAGATAATTATTTTGTAAATTTAACTGTCTAATGACAAAAAAATAATTTTGTGGTTTCGCAGTAATTTGGAATAGATTTTGAATTCTTGGTACTGGTTTGATCTGAAACCTCATTTATAAGAGGTCATAGTGCAACACAATCAATCCTTTGAAAAAGTTTTTTTTTTCTTTCCTATAATTTTAGTTTTCTCAAACTTTATTAAAAAAAGTGATTTATATTTCATAGCATTTTTTAATTTATACAAGCAAACTAAAAAAATGCAGCTTTCCGTGTATTTCAGTTTTGAAGATAGATTATTGCTCATATATTTTATGGCTATGATTTATTTTAAAAATTTTGTGGCTTATCTTTAATGAAGTGTTATGTGATTCAATATTTTTGGAAGATATAGAACTGTTATCTTCTCTTCAAATGTCAATTATAATTCTAGATTCAGGTAAAATTGTTTAATTCATAAATATTATATCTTCCTTTTTAATAAGTTAATAGACCTTAGAAGTCATGATAATTACTTATTTTATTTTAATTATAATTTTATTCTAAACTTAAATCCCTTTGTATATTGATATTTATTGTGTAATATTTCTTTCAGCTATTGCATTAGAGAAAAGTGCTGCCTGAAACTGTAATATTCCACCTGAAACTAATTGAAACATTCTTCTGTGTTAAGTGATGTAGTCTTTGTGTAAACCATTGAATATTTCTATTTTACAAAAATGTTTGATACTCTTTCTCTAAATTATGTTGAAAAGAAATTTCCATTTATTCTGACAGAATTCAATTTGTATTAAATCTTCAACTTTAAATACTTTTTATATGAATGTTTTGAAATGCTTGTTAATTTGTACTATTTAAATACGACAGTATGTTGCTAGTCTCTTAAACGATGAAAATAGAATTCTTTTCAATTTCTATTGCAGTTTATACTTTTTGATACTTAAGGATATTTTTCGAATATTTTGCTTTTGTAATGTTTAGTGTTTTGTACACATTAAAGTACTTATTAAACTTGTATTTGTCTGTTTTTTATCGCTGATTTTCATAATTTCTAAAAATTTTGAATTAAAGATTATAGTGACTAATACATATATTTTGCGATAATGAGGTAGTAACTTTTCTTGAATTCTAACATTAAGACATTTAAAATAAAATTAAGATCATATAATTGCAAATATTTATTGTGGGGCATCAATTTGAATTATTTATTTGCTAAGGAAAACAAACTAATAAATTTCAAAAGTATGACTTTAAAATAGAAATTTTTCTTTCTAAGCTAGAAATTTAAATTTTTATTCCAAAAATAGTGCTTGAAAGTATTCTATACTTAACTGATAACATTTTGATCAATAAGATGTTTTTGATGTGATATGTTGGTTATACTTTTAATATCCTGTTCACTAATGCCTTTTTTTGTGTGTGTGTGAAAGGTTTGAATAGGAAATAGTATTTCACATTTGTCTTAAGCATTTTAAGGTATAATCTAAAAATTATTTTTTTTAAAAAAAAAAAAAAAAAAAAAAAGTCTTAAAAAAATATTGTATTATAAAACATCTCTATACCTTTGATATGACAATAAAATTTCTTATTTGTGGATATTACTTACTTAATGAAAGAGAATTTAATACCAAAAATAGTTTCTAATTTTATGCTCTATTTTTTCACATGAAGCATTTATTAGAACTTTGCAGTTATTAAGAATAAAAAGAAAATCGGAATGTAATTTAATATTTCTTAAGTATAATATTAAACACTTAATGCATATACTTAAATACATTAGATGATAAAAATTTTAACGTAAATTATTAATGTTGTATAAATCGATTTAATATTAGAACTATACAATATATTTTGTTTGCTACTTGTTGATAATTTTAGTTTTATGCCAATATTTCTTTACACTATAAATCTTTGTCCAATAAGCTCTTCTGCACCAAAAAATTAAAGCAATGAACCATCTAAATATATTTTTTTAAAATTATCTAATAAAAGTGAATTTTTATAATGCATCTAAAAAACTACAGAAAGTAAAAATAAAAAATCATAAGACAATTATACTTGAATTAAAAATTTAATGATTAATTAGGATTATATCATTTAATCAGGAATTATGAATTCATGTACATTGAATATTGATCGCATAATTTCTGGATCATGTTAAATTTGATAAAAAGTTATAGATTGTAATTTCTCTTCTGGGTGAACAAATTTTGAAATCTATTTAAATTTGTGTTGAAGCATTGCTTGTATTTATTTTTGTTGCCAAATTGCATAAATGTCTTTCAAAAATTGTATTTGAAAAGTTTCTATCACACAACAATAAATGGAAATATCATCCTGTATAATACATCAGCCATTCGGTAGCATAGTGACAAGTGGAATAACGCTTGTAAATAGCCAAACTTATCGCTATGTTTTACAGGTGTAATTTTTGAGTTCATCTTCATTTTGACCATGACTGCTTGTAAGGGTTCAAGGACCATTTTAAGTCCCGCTTGAATTAGTGCTAAAGTGACTAATTATTGAAATGTGTACAATGCTTGATCATCTGCACTAGGGATTGTAGTACTTAGCGAAAACAGTATTTTCCTAAATATTTTACTGGAATTCCGATGTTAGGAATTTATACTTGGCTTTTGCTAATCCCAATGAGAAGTATTAGTTCACATATATCAAGTATTAGTTCAGTTTATCACTTTCAACTAAAAAGAAAGTGTGTGTTTTTCAAAGCCCTGCTTTTTATGACACTTGTTCAAGTGATGGTAAAAAAAGCTTAAAAAAATTCCTTGATAAATTAGCTTAGATGTCAGTTCTTTCAACCAATAATGAATAATTGTCTTAACAATTACAAAGTTAAACATTTGTCATATATATATAGATTTTCAGAGGACCAAAAATAAGCGTTAGCAATGTATTAAATTATATTTAGTGAGTGAACTGAACATGCATGTCTTGAATATGCGTAGCTATCAAAGTATTTTCGAAATAAAGAATTTAAGTGGCTTTTCAAGAAAACAGATTTATGTAGATAATAATTGCATAGATGGAAACTCATTTTGTTATCTTTGTGTTAATGTATGTCAACTGCATTAAAAATTTTAGGGATATTTTAAGTTCACAAAACTTGATTAAAAAAAAATTCTAAATATGTACAATTTCAATCAGAAAGTGTAAAATATTGAATACAGGTAATTCTCCCATAACACTAGTTAGGTTCCTAGAAAATGCCGTGTTGTATGAGACTCAGAGCTAGTACAAAAAGGGGGATTACGTTCCAAAAATTTATTAAAAACACATTTTTTTTAATTCTACATATATATATATATAAACAACTTAATTTTTATTAAATATTAATTGTATATACAACACAAAGTAAGAAAAATTTTTTAATTTAACGCAACCCTAATTTAATGAATTTATTCATCGTCACTGCTCAGTATAATCAACCGAGAACGTTTTCGCTTTCAGAACTTTTTTCCCTATTTAAAGTTTTGGCATTTTTTCCCCTCTTAAAAAAATCTTTAATCGAACTTTGCTTGCTGGTTCTTACTAGGTCATTGTAAATTTCGTGGTATGGAGTTAAACAATCTTGCAGCTCCCTTTTGAATTTTCGACTTCTTACCGTGGAAGGGTCTGAAAAATGACTCAAGATTTTCCCGTAAGCATAGGCCTTGTAATTTTTTTTAATGTTAAATTCTTAACTGCACAATCTTCATCAGAATTGATTTGCATCCAGGGATGCCATTTCCATCAAATCCGCTTCATCAACTTCTTCCACTAATAAATCTTGGATGTCTTTAGTAGCCATATCAACAAAACTTTCGCCTCCGATTGATTTAGCGGCTTCTAACATGGCACCAATTTTGTTTTCCGATGTTTCACGTACGTTTTCTGTCACAACTGAAGAGGGCCATATCTTCTTCCAACACGCTTTAAGGTAGATGTTTTTATTTCCTTCAACGACAAAGATATGATTTCGATACAGTGCTTGATTGAAAATTTCTTCCAACTTTCCATTACTCTAATTCAGGGGTGGCCAAGACGTCGACTGGTAGACCGCGAAGACATTTTAGGTAGTCCGCGTGACCATCCTGATAATGACCTCGGATATTAACAATTTAATTTATGACTTATGACATAAAATCAATAGATAGGTATTCGAAAATTGTTTAGTATTAGGAACAAATATGAATAAAATAGCAAAAGATATAACATATAAGCAGAACGAAATTCTCCATATTTAGTAATTTATATATTTTATAACACTTACATTTCATGTTTTGCATTTGTATTAGAAAAAACATGTCACATTTTCTTGCTAACTTGAGTTGTATACATTTAAGTTACACTGCATCTATAGCAAATATTAATTCCAGATAATATTAATTTTTTTCCGCCCTTTCAATCAAAAAGTTACTATAACAGATATTTCCACATCAAAATCTTTCCTTTACATTTTCAGCTTGAAGTTAATTATGTAATCACAATTATAATCAAATGAAAGAATACTTATATATTTAAAAAAAGATACTTGGAAAGAATAATTACGAATACAAAGTCATCGTTAAATTATTCGAAGTCTGTAGAATAATTTTCTTCACTTCAAATGTATTAGTAATTAATTAACGTGAAAAAAATTAATACATTGTAATTATAAATTTCACCAAAAGGTTTTTTACAAACAGTATATTTGATATTATTTTACTTAATAAATTTAGATGCATATTCATATTCTATCCAAAATATCCAGATTATATCCACAATGAACATCCAGTAGACGTCTATTTTTATCCACACATATCCATGAATTGATGTCCATAAGTTGATGTCTGTCAGACAGTGGTCGACTATAGTGCGACCACCAGGAGATTGTGGGTGTGACGTAAGAGTCACGTGTTATCAGAGAAGTCTATTTCAACAATTTAGAGAACGGAGGAGGAAACGAAGAGAAAGCGCCTCAAACTAGGTTACCTTATTTGGCTAATTAGCACTTTTTGATGTAGAATGAAAATAAAATATGTATGTGTTATGCTTTTTCGAAGAATTCAAATACCAGAATAGAAATATATAAATACATATATTAAGCGATGTTAGACAAAACATTTAGAATGAAAATATTTTTATTTTGTCATGAAAATTTCATTGTTAGATAGATTTTAGAATTTATTTCGTTCACAAGAACAGGAACAAAAACTGTTTGTAGACACCGAATGATAAATAATTTATATGCCCAAAATTTTTTTATTTTCGTTGTGTTATCGTAATAATTTTTGAGAAAATAGGGAAGGGAGAGATTTTCTAGAATATGCTTGTTGTTAATTTAGATGAAGACAGTTTTCATGAAAGGAACGTCCATTTTAGGCAAAACAGAAATTCCGTAAGTAATAAATTAACTTTTTACAGCCTTTTTTTTATTCAAGATACATATTTCATCATATTACGACATACTAATATTTTAAAATGTTGTGGAATTTATTTTAATTCATATATGTTTATAGTAGGAAATATATTATGCACCTATGGAATCATTTAAAATAATTTGAGGGAATATAAAATATTAATATATCGCTCAGTAAAATCTATCAGTTGTTGTTGTTGTGTGAAAGCCAGGCTGGCAATATGGGGTGTGCTGTTCCACTTTTCCAACTGAACCATATTTGGTGTAGAGTCCGACTTCCTCAGTACACACATGCCATAGGTACCCGTTTATAGGGTAGGCAACCATTCACACACGAAGAAAGGACAAAAACAAGAGAGAGAAAGTACATCCATGCCCGAGCTAGACAGGTTGGGCGGCAATCTATCAGTTAAATAGTTTTTAAGAATTTTGATTATATAACCTATTTTATCAAAACATTTTTATGCATAATATCAAGTAAAAAAAAAAAGGATAACATCAAAGAATTCTCAAAATTTTTAAAAATAAAGTTCATACAGATTTCGCATAAATAATATATGTTAATATAAGGGAAAATATAGTTTTTGGAGTTGCCGAAGAAGAGGAAATGCCTTCAGGGAGGTCTTTCTAATGGAAAGTGACCCGAATTCTAGTTAACGTGCAAGGAAAACCTTACACAGTCGCTCTGTTTGGTTCATGCAGATTTGAACCCACTAATTTCAGAACCAAACTCCTCATTTCGCAGAATGCTGTTTGGCTAAGTCAACCACCTTATAAAAAATCTACATAATTTTGAGAACTTCCAAAACTGATCTGTATTTATTATTTTAAAATTTCATTTCTTATACTTCTTATGGATACTTATTATTTTATTAATAAGTATCCATAGAAGTGTCCGAATCCCAATCAATTGTACCACTTTCAGAAGTTTCAGATTCGGATCCCTAATCAAAATTTAACGTTTCAATTGTAGTCTCCACAAGTCCATCAATTTTCCAATATTCTGCTTCGATTTTCTCTACATGACAGCAGAATTTTTGCCAGGTTTCTCCCGAGACTCTTTTAATTGCATTTGACGTCAATTCTTTCATTGTTTTCAAACTGAGATCAGCTTCGACGTTTCTTTCGCGAACATGGCGCTTTATTGCTGCCCAAGCTAATTCAATAGGATTTAAGTCACAATGGTAAGGAGGCAATCTTAGAACGGAATAACCTTCTGCTTTTAAAAGTTCGTCAATGTGATATTTTTTCGTAGGTGGAGCATTCATTTTAATTAATTGAAACAGTTCAGGCTTTCTCATAGTGCTGTCATACTGTATTTTTTGGTCATCCAAGTATTTACACATTTTAGCTTTCGTCGAATATTTCGACGGTACTGGATCCAAAATCCCCGTATGGTACGATGCATTATCCATTATTATGATGGAATTACAAGGGATGTTAGGCAGAAATTTTTCTCTTATCCACTTTTCAAAATTTTCGTAATTCATTTGCCCATGATAATCACCTGTTGCGCAGCCTGCTTTAAATACTAATTCTGCATTTAGCACCAATCCATCTTTTGATCCAGCATGCACAACAATTAACCTATTACTAGCACCATCTTTTACGAAAGCACCAAGTTTTTCATCTTGCCAGCATTTTGAGAAGGAAAGGTTGCTGTCAATCCAAGTTTCATCCACATAAATAATGTTTTTTGGCTTTCTCGATATTTTTTTATTGCTCTCAAGTATCGGCATCTCCACGAAATTATGTTTGGCCGTTCAATCAGTAGTTTCCGTTTATTTTGGCATCGTTTCCAACGAAATCCAATTTGATGCAGGACTTTCTTAAGAGATTCCTTTTTCCAAGAAAAATTAATCTTTTCTTTCAACACTGGCAATAATAATAAAATGGATGGAACTTTATTGGATGCATAAAGTTCATTTACTGTATTTCGAATGACACACAAATTAAAATTGTCCAAAACTACATTGCGTTCTACAGGTTGATTACGCTGTTTCCCAGGAGTTGAAAGCCTGCTATCAGTTGTGGATTACTTTTAATTCTTTGGACAGTTCTAAGAGAAATGTCAGTAGCACCCGCAGTATGTTCCTGTGCTTTCTGAATTGGTATCGAAAGCGAAGTAGACTTTGCTTCATTTTAAAAAAATATACGCACGTTATTAATGATGTTACGTTCTTTAGAACGCAATGTTTTCCCTATTAGAGACATTATGTGTTGTTCTGAAAAGAACAGTTTTAATACAAATAAAAATACTAAAAAGCAAGAGAGCGCTGAGAATACAACCTTCTAGGCTAAGTAGAAAGCCAAGAATGAAGAGGAGAAAATCGTGTTCTTCGCCAAAGAGAAGAACGGGCGAAGAATTTGTTTTAACACTAAACTGCGTAATCATTTTACTGCCAAACTCTTAAAGAATGAACCCTTCCGTCGGAGACAGATCTCACCCGCCTTCTCGTGATGGTCGAATAATAGCAAACATCCACTGAGCAGACTTTCATGGACATTCAATAGACGTCTATTTATTATTCATGGCGTCCACTGGATATGGTGGACCTTCCATGGATCTCCATTAGACGTACCTCGTTGTGTGGGTATTTATGTGTCATTAACTTTTCATATACTAAAGTTAGTCAAACTCATGGAATTACATATTATCTTTGAATATAATACTTTAAAAATAAATGTTTGAGATAATTTTTTAATAAATTTTTGAATAAAATGCATACAAACTAGCAATACAATTATTTTAAGGGGTGTTGGAATATTTTTCTTAAAAATTATTTTATAAAAAACAAATAAATGTAATAATGCAATCCTATATTTTTAAAAACCTAAATTAATTCCCCGATAACAATTAATTTTCATTAAATATTCTTACATATATGATCAATCTGCCTAATTTCCTAAAATTAATATTAATAAAATAGTTAAGGAACTTATTTAATATTAGAAAGTTGTTTTAAAAACCTTTGTAATGATTTATCATGAACTAATCTTCGTCATAAAGAAATTCGATAAAGTTAATCTCAAACATTTCCAAGGGAGAAAAAAAAAAAAAAAACGAGAGGAAAAATTAAATGATTTGTTTCTGATACCACAGACTGATATCGTCTAGTCTGTGTCCGATTAGATTATTCGTCGATGGGAACGCGATTTGGAGATATTTTTTAACGACCAGCGAATTTGCTCCTGCTTGCTACCCGTCAGATCCCAGTTAACGAAGTAAAAAAATGTCTAAATTGACATAAGCATGACACTATTTTTCTCGTTCACTGTTTTGTAAACAAAACAAAACACGTTTTATTATACTGTATCGTGATTCGTGACAAACATGTTGAGAAAATCTGAAATTTTATAACTCTAATATATAAATAAAACGTGAATTTATTCTATTTGAAATATTTTATTATTGAGAATAGATATACACTTCATATAAATGTTGTGGAGTGTTTGGTTATTTTAAAATAACATTTATTTATTACAATTTTTGCTTTTCGTCTAATTGATGGAGAACCATGTCTCGATTTCCCTTGAAAACAAGCTGTGTTGTTTTGGCTACTTCTTCTCTTGGTTACATTACCTACAAATTGTGGAATTCTAAATTTACAAAACACACCAAAGGAATTTCTAAACGTATTATCATTGAAAATGTTGAAGATTGGAATTTAAATGAAAAAGAAATTATCAAAACCTTTCAGTGTTCTGAAGTGATTGGTTTAGATTGTGAATGGGTTACGGAAAATGGAAAGAGGAAGCCTGTATCGTTATTACAGTTATCTAATGCTTCTGGTTATTGTGTTCTTATACGATTATGTTGCTTACCAATTTGGTTGATGCCGGAAGGAATTTCATATCTTCTATCGACGGAAGATATTTTAAAAGTGGGTGTTGCTATATATGAAGATTCTAATAAATTATTCAATGATTATGGTCTTGAAGTGAGAGGATTTATTGATTTGAGATTTTTAGCTAAAGATTTAAAAGAAATGCAAGGAAAGAATCTCGGTTTAAAAAGTCTAAGTTTTGAAATATTAGGACTGGAGATGAATAAGAGCAAGTTTCTGAGGTGCAGTGATTGGGAGGCTGAATCACTAACTGAAGAACAGATAAATTATGCTGCAGAAGATGCAACAGTCTCAGCTAAAATATTCTTTGAAATTAAAAGAATTAAATCTCACTTATTTAATAGTATTCTAGGAACTTTTAACAAAGAAATAATATCTTTCATGGATGTGGCATTTAAAGAAAGCTATGGCAGTGCTGGAAAATCTGTCAATTCCAAGCAGTTTTTGCCTTCAAGGATCAATAAGTCTCGGTATAGTAAAGCACGCTCTAAGCCTATGTATGATAATTGTCAACTTGTAGCACCTGATGGAGAAATTCTTTGCAGTTGTGACAAAGGTAAAGCAGAATGGTATGTTTCTAAAGGTTTAGGTGAAATAATTTGTACGGAGCCATTCAAAGTTCAACTGAATTTTGAACCTTCTGGAAGGCCAACTTTAGATAATGTATTTTACACCATGGAAAAATCAAACTGTTGTGTTGTTTGTGGTGCTACTGAGAATTTTCATCGTAAGCTTGTCATTCCCTCAGAGTACCGCAAATTTTTTCCTGATTTGATGAAAAAAAACTTATCTCATGATATACTTTTACTTTGTGTTAACTGCCATAAGAGAAGTAATATCATTGACCAAAATATGCGATTAAAATTAGCTAAGCTTTGTGATGCACCTTTAGGTAGTCGACGGAATGTGAAAATGAAATGCAATCCTGATTTGGTTCGTGTGCGGTCTGCTGCTTCTGCTTTGCTGCGATCAGGAGATCAAATTCCTGAACATCGTAAAATTGAACTAGAAAGAATTTTATGTGATTATTTTGGAATCCCATCAGTGGATGAAAATATTTTGATAAAAGCAGCTGACATTGACACTAGTATTCCAAATGATTCATATATTCCACATGGTCAAAAAGTTTATGAACACTTTTGCAAAAATGGTGGCTTAATAGAATTTGAAAGGATGTGGAGGCAACACTTTTTAGATACTATGCAACCAAAATTTTTACCCGAAATGTGGTCTATAGACCATAATCATAAGAGACTAGCCATACAAGTACTGAATCATGAAAGAGAAATAGATTTTGATACTACAATTTTAGGAATTACTACTGAACTTATCAAACAAATTAAAGAAGAGAGACTTCTAAATGATTCAGAATAATTTTTTCCTCCTTATTTTATGTGTAAATATTCTTATACTATAAGTGATACATTTAAACTAAAAACATTTTGATTATGTAAATGTTTTATTTTAAAATTATTTTGTATATAAAACATCTATAATCATACATGATGTTTTCCTTTGGATTATTTTGAATAAGAAATTGTATCTATGTGAAAAAATTTTATAAAAGTGTGATATTTTATAATTCAGTTTAAAAAAAAAAGATTCAATTTTTGAATAAGGACAATTGTTAAAATTTATTCGTTACTGAACTATATTGAAATATTTACAAAAAAAGACTACTATTTCATTTATCATTTGCAAAAAATATCTATATATATTCAACATATTTTCTGAAGAAAAGAAGCAATATTTATGAGCTTAAAATTTAACATTTTCTCAAATTTTGTGTTTGCAATCACTTAAAAATTATTTTACTGAAATTTATGAATTGAATTAGAGGTTTATGGAAATTATTGAAAACATCAATAAAGAATTGCTAAAGTTATATCTCTAAATATTGAAGTTATGGAAATGAAACTTGAATTAATTAAACTTTATTTTAGATCAGGATTTGTTACTATTTTTTATTGACTTGGATAATAAAGATTTAAGTTTTTAAATCTTCACATGATGTATTATTTTTTGTATTGTTGCTTATCCACCAAATTTTTGACAGGGTCAGTCAAGATCCATCAGACCGTTGATCCCGAGAAAATCCAGAACCAGAAGGAGAGAATTTTATATAATTGGTTTTAGAAAAAATTAAATGTCTCATTTTTCATTCAATTTTATATCTTTTTGTTATGAAGATAGTATTATCCATATGGATTTCTTTTGATGATTAAATTTAAGTGATTTATAAGCTTAAGTCCATTTCTTTCCTATAATTTATTTTTGAGGTTTCTTAATTTAATGCATTCTTTATTATATGGTATGCTATATATCATAATCATGAGTCAAGATTTAGCTTCTGGTGATATCACCATGTATAATTTAACTGTTCATTTTGGTGCAATTTAAAATTTTGCAAAGTATTTCTCCAAGTCCAGCATTTTTGCTGATGCAGTGTTATTCCGAAATGAAATTAAAAAATATATCTTTCCTCCACTTACTTTAAATATAATTCCAATTATTATCATTAAATCTAAAATTTTGAATAAAGAAAATACACAACTAGAATAATACATCAATCAAAATGCTTTTTTCAACTATGATTTATTTGCATTCAAATAAATTACTATAAAAGCAAGAAACTTTTTAATGAATAATAGTCTCTTAGTTACATAGTTTCTCTGTTTACATAATATTAACTCCTTTAGTATGTAAAAATTTTACACTGTTTTATTTGGTTAATAAAGTTAATTTTGAATTGTATGGAGCAAATATGAAATAAAAGAAAAATCACTTTGCAGATGTTTCTCTTATTCATGTTAAAACAAATCATTTTCTAGGATGCCATGACTTGTAATCTTGAAAATATATTGGGATATTCTAGAATTTATATTTATTCTAAATAATAATCTTGGATTTGGTAGAGCCCTAGGTTCTCTGAAAGTAAAGATTAAGTAGAATTTTTTTTAAAATGTTTATAAATACAATTTAAGTTTTTTTCTAAAACTTTAATCTTATTTGAATATTTAAAAACAATTTGAATTTAATGTTTACTAAAACTGTTGCGTTTTTGAAATATTGAATTCAGTAATTTTTACCATAAAATTAGTTTTACATATTAGTGTCATCATGATTATTTGTCAATTCATTTAAAATAAATAAAAATTTTAATGATCAAAATTTAAATTTTTAAAGTTAAATTAAATTAAGATTATGATATGCAAGCTGTGTGTGTGTTTTGCTTATGTAGTTATAAGGATTAGATTAACTTTATTACCTTATATTTTAAAGTGTACTTGTCTAAAGATACATATAAGAAGAAATTTGATAAAAAAATATGCTAAACCTACCATCAAAAACTATGAAAATTAAAAATGGGAGTTGGGTGGAACTTATTAAGTTTAAAAATATATATAGATAATTTTGTTGACTAACAAATCTCGTAATCTAACATTAGGAAATCACTGTTTATCATTGCATATGTGACTATATTATTAATTTCCATGACTTTTAATATGATAAACGCAATTTAAATCATCATATGGAACATATTAGGTAATGAAATATAATTATTAATTAAATTTGGATTTTATATTTAATGAAATTATGCATAAAAGTGTTTATTAAGTGGTAACAGTTTTTATAAAATGATTGCATCTGTCAGGTAATCATTTCAATCTTTACAATTATCATAATTTAAGAATTCATTTCGAAAAAAATAATTCTGATGTTTTTCTATATAGGCTACATATACAGCTGAAAATGCTTTACCTGTAAGATAAACTATTTTAAAGCTCTTAATACTTCTTGCATCTTCCAAGTTTCATAAAAATTGATGTTTTCATCATTAATGCTTTCCTTTCAAGTAATTTCTAACATTTACAGTTTAATTTAAACAATAATAGTTGGAAATATTCACAAAATTGATTTATTTTTGTGGAAAAGTGCACGAATATCCATTAATATCCCGCATTTATCAAATCAATTAAAATTTTATTTAATTTAAACCTGGAAACAGCATTTGCTCTGCTATATTCTCGAAGTGGAAACAACGGGTTGTAATGAACTCTTGAATGCAAAGAGCAACATTTTATTTGATGTTTGTCTGGAGCAATTTATAGATAAAGCCGTCTGGCCAAACTGAATCATGGGAAATATATATTACAACCAAAACAAAATATCTGGCTGAAATTATGTGATGATGGATAAAATGCTGTCACAACTTCGATGCGGCAGAAATCCATGATGATTAGGATGAAAGGAAGACACTGTGGATATATGGGCAATAAATCTCTTCAAAATCATTCTTTCCATTAATTTATGTTACACTAGTCAAGGATATAGGACAGTAAGATGGGACATTTTTCCCGGTTTTAAGTTAGGAATCAAAATGTTTCCATATTTCCGATAAAAAAGGCCTTTCAATACTTTTATAGATATCTTATCTGGACCAACATACGCGTTATTATATTTTGTTAAAATTTCATGCAATTCAGATGCTAGAAAGTGTATATAATTGGCGACATTAGTGAGACGTCAATCCTCAACTGTTTCCAAACAAATACAATGTAAACATTTGTTTAATATTGTATTTAAGAGTGCCTTCTTGACAAACTTGGAGATTTTTGTTTGGCTATCGATTTTATGGGTGATTTTTGTTGGTACAGAACAATAAATTGTTCTGTTGCAACCAGAATACGATTGGATTTTGCCCAGCTTGGTGATGAACTGTGACTACAATTGGGCGAGAATCAAAGGTTAAGCAAACAAAAGGTTAAAAGTTTTAGCAAACACGTTATCCTTAAATAATGAATATCAATTTCAAAAATAACAATTTAAAAATCTATCACCGAAGTCTATGGCAGTTTCAATGATAAATGGCGCTTAACAGCAAATGTTTGGAAACAGTTGCTGGATATGACGTCACAACTAATGTCGTCTATTGACGCCTTGCTCTGAGACATCCATTTTTAACTCATTGCAAATGACATTCGACAGCAGCGCTTTTTTTTGCATAATGTCATATTGTTCACTTCCTTTTACATATCAAAATATTCAAATTTGATTGAGATTGGCTTATTTTTGGGATTTTCCCTTAATTTTTGGTATTTAGTGCAATTGATAGGATATCAAAACCAGGGCAGATTTGAAATGATAGGTAATACCCAATAAAGAGATTAATAATATTAATCAGATATTTAATAATTATGACTCTAAATGCATTAGTTTGAATTTAAGAACTAATCAAAACAAAAGCTAAAGACAAATTTGTCAATCTAAACATATTTTAGAATATAAAATTACAAAAAAAAGGGAAAAAATACTCTATTTTTTTGTAAAATTCAATGGAAGTTTTTTCTTTATTATATAATGATGACAGATAATTTTTTTTTTTTATATCTTTGTTAAATTAATAATTTCAAGCGTTTTCATGGAAACTTCAAAAATTTCTGGAGAAAATTAACATAATTTGTATTTTGGAGATTTTTTGTATAGATCTCTAATTTATAAATATCCACAATGCATGCAATAAAAAAATCAAAATTCTTTTTTTTTTGTGAAACAAGATTTTGGATAAAAGAAAACATTTTGGGTAAAAATCAATTCTCTGTCAATTAATGGTCTGCTATCCAAAAATATTGAGATAATTTTATACTTTGTCAAAGAGCCTAACATAATTGATTGGTAAGATGAATAGGTAAAAAAGTTATGAATTCATTGATATTAGTTTGTATCCTATTTCAAGTTCTTTTTTAATTGCTCCTAAATGCAGAACATCTTTTTAGTATACTTTTCAGTGTAACCAATTCTAAAAATATTTGAATGCATAAAATAACTAGTAAAATATAAAATTTTGCAATTTCCTGTTTAACTAATTTAAGTAATATTTTAGTCTAACAACAAGTTTTGAATGAGCATAACTTTAAAAAAATCGACTCAAGTATTTTTTATCAACCCTATTTTTAAAAATTACTTGATATATCCTTTGAAATTTAAAACTTGAATTTCAGAAGAAATTAAATGCACAAAATGTTATTTTGGTCTGTAATCCAATAGCAATTCTTTTATTTTAATTATTTTAGTTTAAGTTTTTTTTAAAATATTTTATAAACATGTTAAACTAAAGTTATTATTTATAAGAATTCTAGATGTAGAAGTTAATATATATTGATTTCATTTTCAATTAAAATTAACACATCTTTAGCATCTATACTTGGATTTTTTAAACATGTATTAATATACAAGTATATACTAACACGATATACATTATTTTTAAAATATTAAAATAAAGTAAAATTAAAACAATTCTTAATTTTAAAGCCATTATGAATGTCAAAAATATATCTATAAAGGAATTGAAATTAGAAATATATAAAAAAAATTAAAAAATATTTGCTATTATACAAAAAAAATTTCCTTTTATCATAAAATATAAGAATAATCTATTTCCTTTTGTGCCTTAATTTTCTTTTTAAACATATAGTAAGAAAAACATCTTTGTAATGAGAAATTTTTAGTATGCTTCATACCATTTTCAGTTTAATTTTCAAAATTTCATAATATTTGACAAGTAGGTTAAAATTTAAAAACTTCTGAAAAAAAATACAACAATTATCAGATTTGCTATTTGAGCACTAAAACAGAAATGCTTTCATAATCAAAGATAAAGTAAATAAGAGCACTATACTGACCTCACAAAATATTCCAATGTATACTCAGATAGCTAATAGTGTACATCCATAATGTAAATATGGAATGAAATATTGTCCCATGAACATGCTGATACATCTATAGGCTTTATTTTGCAACCTATTTACCTCAGTTTTAAATCTTAATCATCTAATACTGAATTTGCTGCTACTTTGTAATTAATTCAGGTATAAATAATGGACAAATAGCCAACTGTAAAAATTCAACTAAATTTGTATGGAAATGTTTTTAAAAATATTTTTTCAAATAATGAAATTTTTTATATAATTTTAAAAATTTCCTTTTTTAATTAAATCAGTTTTTATTTGAATTGTTTAATTAAATTATTTTAATTAAACAATTCAAATAAAAACTCAACAAAAGAACTGTTTGAAAGATATATACATGTTTATTTTTATTCTAATATTTATAAAAAAAAAACTTTTATCAGTTTAAAATTTTAATGAAATTATGAAAAACATTTTAATATAATAAATTTATATAGATTATGAAGTCGGTGTGCAGTGAATTAAATACTTTAAAATTTTATAAATACATTTTTAATTCAAATTTTGTTTAATGAAATTTTTTTGAAAGAATAATAATTTTTCTCTGAAATATTTTAATTTGAATCCTAATCAGTAGTAAAATATCATCATGTTAAAAGCCAGTGAAAATTTATTTAGCAAAATTTAGTAAAATAAAAAATCAATTTTTCTGCAGATTGGATTCATAAAAAATTATAAAAAAGATCCTCAGACAGATTTTCCACGTTTATCTCGCTTTAAAGTCAAAACATGCAGATCATGACTTGAAAATTTGTTAATTGCACATAATTTAAATTTTAGAGAGCATAATCATGAAATTTGCAAAACTATATATGGTTAAATTTAAACACACCTAGGTTACATTGCACAGCAATTATTGGATTGTTTGGGAAGTTATTTCGCTTTATATGAAAATGAAAAACGCATAGCGAATAAACATTTTATTGAATTGTATATTGCAAATTCTAGTCCAATACCCTTTAAAATCTCTCTGATCGTAGCATGATTTCATACTCATAAAATGGTTGGTTTTCACTAGAAAAAACTAATTCAAGTGGGAAAAACGAAATGACTTTCTGAACAACCCAATATAATTTTTATATTTTACACAAAGTATTCTATGTTTCTTCATTGTTTGTAAGTTATGGTAAAAATTCTGGGTTGTCTTTTATTTACATTAGTAAGAGTATTTCTTTTTCAGAACAAGTTTCAGTGAGCTTGTTTCATTTAAATTTTCTGAAATAGTTATAAAACAAATGATAGGATCTTTTCATAACTAAAGAATATCACTGAATTTCAGAATTCATTAAAAATTAATTTTTAATAATTATCAAACTCATTTATTATAGTGCATCTAACAGTTCGATTCACAATTTTTTTTATTTTTAAAATAAATGTTATTTAGCTCTAAATTAAAAATGTCTCTATGGTGTTAAAATATATGTTTTTTCAACATTAAAGTATAAATAAAAACAATTCATAAAAATAATAAAAATTTATGTATACATATGTATAAATGCAATAATTTATATTTTCTTCAGCTTTTTGTTGGGTGGTTCTTGTGGTAAAGATGGCACGCTAAAACCTGGTATCTGTAAAAAGAATAGAAAAGAAGAATAAATTATTATGGTGAAATTTCAGTATAAAGAAAGTATTTTAAGTATAAAACAAATTTCTCACATAAGGTTTCACAAGTTTCAAAATAGTTTTCTGGTGCTGTACATTAGTTTTGTCAATATGCAACTGAACTGTCACAGGATCAAACTGCATGAGATTCACACCTGCTGCTGTTTGAGAAGGAATCTGAAAATAACATATAAAAGCGTTTCAATAAAATACTTAACTGCTAAAGGATATAACAATCATAAATATATACACACTGCATTATTAGCAAAACTGTAGAATAAAAGTGATGTATTTAATGGCACATTTATTTTTTAAAATCTTAAAAAAGTAATCAAATAATAAATCAAAAGTCACTGGTCTTTTAAATTAATTCCAAATTATATATTTTTATTATTTGGTGATTATATTTACACACACACACACACACACATAAAAGTTACACAAAAAGCATTCAATTACCTAATAAAAAATATCAATAAAAGGTCTATAGCAGAAAAAAAATCTTTCAGATGAATTTTACTTTTGCTACATAATTTAAACAGATTTTTTAAGATTCTCAGAATTTGATTGAATGACAATCTAAATGCTGAAATATAAAGAACACCAGATTGACGAAAAAATATGCAACAATTTTTTTTTTTTTTTTGTAAAGGCGTTTGTGTAAGAGTACTAGCGAATGAAAAAAATTTAAATTGATAGAAGATAAAGCCAAAATATAAAAATTAAACTTTTCATAAAATTTTATTTTAAAATATGCAAATAAATTATACAATATCAATAGTTAATTAATAACCAATATTTTTCATGTTTTCTATTTATGACGACTTTTGTATTTCTAAATTTCATTATATTTAATCGACTCAATTCATAGTATATTTTCTTTGAATGTTATTATGTTCATAAAAATCAGAGTTGTCTATTAGATTTTAAGTTTGCTCTTTTCAAAATACTGAATATAATTTCAATGTGACATTAATTTTTGATATTGTATATAAAAGTTTTATGAATTCAGAAAATAACTTCAGCCACAAAAATAATGTAATTACAATCTGAATAAACATTTAAAACTATTAGATGAAATTTTTATTCACTGAATTCTATGAAAACTTACAGCACTTTAAAATGATGTTTTCATGCCTAATTGATATTTTAAGGAGAATTCTGATCTTATTTTAAATTTGATTATCTTTCAAACAGCTTTACCAAACATTACCTTTTTTTCTGTCATATGATGCACATTTATAATTTCAAACTTGTATTTTTTCATTTTCAGTTATATTTTTTGTAAAATAGAATTAATACAAAAAAATTAAAATTTAGGTGTAATACTTTCTTCTTTTGGAGTCTTTAATTTGAAATATTCAATATTTTTGAATAATGTTATACTAAGTTAATAAATGACAAGGAAAAGTGTGTGGAAAAACTCTTGAGAGTAAATGAGTTTGTAAAACATGATTATGCATGCATGAATTAATATTATTTTAGATTTCGAGAAAAGGAATGATACAAGGAATTCTGACTTAAATGAGTTCATGTAATTAAAAGATACTTTATCTTTTTTCAGTAATTTGGAGTTATGATTTTAAAATGAAAATCAATAGCTTTAATAAATAATTGTATTTGGTGTAATTAAAACAAATACAATTACTTATTTCTATTTCAATTCTAATTTCTATTCAGTAATAAATATGAGTCTTGAAAAACAAATAAAAAAAAATGCAAGTATAGGAACAAACAAGAATATTCGGCATTTATGGGACCTCCACGTGTGAACAAACATTCCCCCCCCCTTTTTTTAACAACAATATTCTTTTTAAATTATTCTGATCTTCTTAATTAAATTTAAAAAGGAATAATTGAAGGTAAAAAATAATTATTTTATTATTAAATAATTATTAAAAAATTAGTGCAACTTTTATAATGTTACATTCACCACTACCATTATCAATTAAATTCACCTTTCTATTTTTTTATATTATTTTAGATTGTGAAAAAAATGTAATTTTTTATATTATGAAATAAAAAACCTTTTATGCATATTTTCCAATGAGATCTTTGTCTTGTTTTATCCTTTCAATAAAACAAGACAGTAAAATTATATATATCTGAGAGTATAACCAAAGTATGCCTATACTAATGATGTCTTTTTTACAATATTTTTAAAACTGAGAACCATATTTCAGCCAATAGGGCAATGAAATAGTATTATTGTTTAAATATTTACTCTAATAATTTTTAATTCTAAATGTATTTGAAATGTTAATTATTTTATGTAATTACATGAATTACAAATATTTTATTCTTTTATTTATATGTTTATTCTTTTATAAAAAGGTTAAATATGCATTTCCATTCATTCAGATTTAAGTAAGAATTCAATATAAAGACAACTTAAATTAACATTATTATTTTTATATATAAATAAAATTGTCAACATGTTGATATCTAAATATTTAAAAAAAAAATAATAATGTTAGAATTTTTTTGTATATTTGAAAAACAAATAGTAATCTGATTGTCATTCTAATTTGCTTTAAGAATTTGGATAATCTATAATAGTGTTTAATATACCTACATAAAAATTCAGCCACAACTTAAATTTTTTTCTTGATTTTGTTTCTACATTAGCAGTTGTTTTACTAAAAATTAAAGTATTTCATTTTTCTTTTTTAATATTTATAAAATAACATGATTTGAACTGATTTAAATATGTTTAAAAAATTTACGAACATATAGATTTACAACTTTTATCCTTACTGAAATACAATGTGACATAATAATTTTTAAATAAAATGGTTTCAATGTTGGATTTTTTTTTATAAAAAATTAAATAAAGGTGAATTTGAATAGTCAACTAAAAGCACTTACTAACTAAACAAATAACTTTTGTCAAATTATAAGAGCCACAGTTTTCTTTTTATAATGCACAATCAAGCTTAAAGTAAGTACATAAAAATTTGAGAGAAAATTTAAAAAAAAATTTATCATGGGAAAATTTTAGATTATAAAAGTACTTTTACTTAATCACATTTTGTATCACAACAGATTTTTATATAACTAAATATAATTAAAATTAATTTAGTTAAAAAAAAGTAACTATAAATTTACTTTAAATAAAAGTAACCAAAATGAATTAGATTTACATATAAAATATTTGAAAATATATATTTATATAAATATGTATTTATGATTTGAAGTGTTATTCTATATAAGTAACTAGGATATAATAATTTATTTTATATTTTGCATAATTTACTGAAGTCAAGGAAAATTAAAAAAGGAAGCAATCAATAGATTTAAGATGTAATTATAAAATTCTTAAAAATTAAGAAGAAATAAAAAATAAAGTAAATGACAATGTTTTCCAAGCAGAATATTTATACATAAAAATATGATTTTTTAAAGTAGTCAATCTATTGTTTAATTCATAAAAGTCAAAATAAGTTTTTAAAATTCAAGATTTACAAATATAATTTATTCATATAAATAAAATTTGCAGAACTTGTTATAATATTTAAAAAAGGTTAAAACGGAACTATTTTTTTTTAATTAAAAAGTAATGTATGCAAAACAAAATAGATATATTTATATTACATAGAAAGACTTACCTTTTCATCATATTCAAATAAAATATCATCATCAGAAGATTTGTTTCCTGAATTAAGATATAGAGTACATTCTAAACCAAAGCGTGGCAACAAAATTTGCAAAGCATTTTCTCGAATAAATAATATGTAACCTTCTTCTTCCACAGTTTTATCTTTGAAAAATATCTACAATTAAAAGTATCAAAAACTGTAAAAAGTAACAGATCAATTTATTTTTTCAATAAAATATTATATCTAAAATAAAGATGCAAGCATACATGAGTGTAAAGGTTCACAGAGGCCCTTCCACAATACTGAGCTTGCTTATGCCGATAATTTAAATTATTACAGATTTCCTAGAGAAGAAAACAGAATAAATTTTAAAAAATGTCTATAAAGATAAATATTTTTTTCTCAGTTTGAAATGAATTTTAAACCTGTGTTTTCTTTTTATCTACAAGATCTGGATAAGTTACATCTGCTCCTATGGCCACAGCAAGCAGGCGATGAACTATAACATCAGAATATCTGAAATTAATGGATTTAAATTTACTTGAAACTGTATAATGAAAAATCTAGAAAACTGTAAATTTCTTATTTACATTAAGGCTATACTTTATAGATTAAAAAATGATTAAATAATCAGGCATATTCATAATATCATTAAGAATTTCCATAAATTACAGAAATTTATGTGAAAATTTTTTTATTAACGTTTTTGTATTTATGCTATACTTGATAAATTATATCCAAAACAATTGCAGTATTATAATAAAAAATAGTATGCAATATATTACCTTCTAATGGGTGATGTAAAATGTGTATAAATTGGAACAGCCAATCCATAGTGAAAATAATCTGTCTGTGGTAGAACCCCACTACTGAAGTATAAAGCTTGCGCCATACACCTAGTTGCAACCATTCGCAGCATTACATTAAAATATGGATTACTTTCAATAGTAGCACTATCTAAAGATTCAGCAAGAGACTTTCCACAATCAACTTTAATAATAAAACCCTAGAATAAAGAAAATATATACAAATGAAGATTAAAATAATATATATATATATATATATATATATATATATATATATATAATTCAAAAATTGTTTAAAATTACAATAGAAAAAGCTATAATACATAAACAGTACATACAAGGTGAAATTTACAATATGAATAAGTTTAGATAAATAAATAAAATGAAAAATGAATAACATTGAAGTACCAATATGGCCAGCTTCATCAGGGGGTGTTGACCATATTGGCACAAAGTATGGCTTTTCTGTTATATCCGAAGACTAATGTCTAAGTTTAGCCATTACAACCCAAAGCCATACCCAAAAGTTTTAAACCTAAATAATGCCAACAAAGAATCAAAGCTTTCATAAATATCAAATTTTAAATAAGTAAACAAAGCAAAGAATAAAGCTTAAATTCTAAACATGTAGATAAAGAGAAAAATAAATTTATAATATTATAAATTTCTAATAATTTAATAATATTGTAAATTTCACTTTGTAAATACTGGTTATGTATTATATCTCTTTTAAAATTAAACAATTTTAGAGTATCTATTGTATGGTGGTTCGGCTTATGCTACTTTAGAATGTATGTATTAAGTTATTTAATATTGTAATATTTGTGAATAGGCAATATATAT
>JAPDSC010051253.1:3500-23608 GCA_026290005.1 Latrodectus geometricus | reverse complement strand
TATATATATATATATATATATATATATATATATATATAATTGATTAGAATTTTTCTTTTTTAAATAGGAATAATTTACTAAGAAAAATTTGGCTGGTAAAAATCATTTAAATATTTTTTTATACACCAAGGTGAACTGGATTATTAAACAAGTATTTATTATATTTGTATGAAACTGAAACATATTTCTATTATTTTTATTGAATAGTTTATCTGAATATTATACAAAGAAATAATTAATGAAAACTTACTTTAGATTGACCAGCTTTAATGAGAGGTTCAAAATTTGAGAGAGAAGGTGCGGGATGCCTTCTTAAAAGAGCGCATTCTGGGAATTCTTCATGTATTTTTTTGGCAACAGAAATATTAGCTAATAACATAAATTCTTCAACCATTGAATTTGTTTCTCTAAAATTAAATGATTTAATAATTTTCTACATTTATATAAGTCCTAGTTTAAAAAGAATAATTGCACAACTAAAAGCTAACAGTAAATATAGATTTAATATAGTATAAAAATTTGTCTCGACAAAATGTGATTGCTTAAATTCAAAATGAATTCAATGTATATGCAAATTCGAAGTACTTTATTTTTACTTCAGATACATAAATCAAATGTGATGAGATATAAAATTGTAGACACATTTTTTTAGTGATAAAAGCAAACAAAATTTGAATCTAAAGCATTATGTAATATTTTAAGTGTTATGAGTAGTTTGTAATTTTTTTTAAATGGTAAACATTTATTTAAAATATAATTTCATAAACACTTAAGATTCATTGATACTTTTTAGGTAAATACATATATTTTTTAAGGGAGAAAACAGTCCATATTTCAATGATTTAGTGATATAACATATATATCGCCATATTTTGACATAATAAAAGAATATATTGTTGCTTAATACATTAAAATACTCCTAAAGTAAAAAGTAATAAACTATGTTTTTAAGTATATAAAATTATTGAACAAAAATATTTTATAATCATTTTTCTTAAAATTTTAATATTAAGAAAGATTCTTTACATTTCACTACTTTCACTTAGATTCTTTACATAATTGCAGATATATCAAAAAATTAAACAGATTAGCAATTACAGAACTCTAGGAACTTTCCTCAAAAGCAGGCTACTTATAATAAATAATAAAACATCAGCCAGGAAGATGGATTGCAACTAAATAATGAAATTCACAGTCTATGCTATTTAATTTTAGTATTAAATATTATTATATAAGTATTAATGCAAAATACTGCTAAAATGCAAATTGGATAGAAATTACAAGTTGATGATTAAGTTTGCATTTCAGAAATTCATACAACAGAGTTTAATTTTCAAATTTTTAAAAAAAACTTTCATATATATCAAATATAAAATTAGAAAAGGTCATAATCATAGGAAACAGCACAGATATTAATTTAAAAATAATTTTATAAAATACCCTAATTTTGTTACAAATGAATGCAGTAAATATTGATCATAATCATTTTGACAACACAATGTTGAGATTAAAAGAACACAGTGCAATAAATCTGAAATACTTCTTTATTTTACAAATGCCACATATAACTACCTCTTACTCTATGAGTGATACCACAAACAGTCATGTCCAATTGAAAGTCCAAAACATGCTAAAAGCACCTTTCTTGGAAATCCAGAAATACAGCCTAGGCTATCCCAAGAATCCCCCAGCTCTTTACTTTTGATGCGACCCTAAATTCCGTTTTAAAAATTTGCTTGTAAGACATTTTTGTTAATAGTTGGGAGAAAAATATCAACTGCTTGCAAGTTGCTCAGATGTCAAGGTTGTTCTCCTTTTAACCCTTTAAGCAGTTTGCACGTACAGCGTACGTGCTGCCCAAAATTCGCATCATCCGGTTTGCCCGTACGCCGTACGGACATCGAGATTTTCTCCTTTCCTTTTCCAGTTTGCCCGCATTTTTCATTATTGTAAGAGACTATTTAGTATAATTATTTTTCAACAGATGGCATGGCATGTCATTGTAAATGAAATGTTTTTCATCCGGTTTTTCTATGTAGCGGGAACTTTTCTTGGAAATTTTGTTTCTACTGTATGCCGCGCTTGTGAATCTTATAGAAATTATGGATGGAATAGACGACGAAAATACTTTCTTGTTAGAAGATGAACTATATTCTGATACAGATATTTCTTATAATTATTTGGATTATTCCTCAGATGACTTGTGCAGTGTGCTCAGCTCTGATGAAGAGTTGAGTTCTGCAAGAATTTTTACTGAGGTTGATATGAAAAATCCACCCGTTCCGTGTCCTCGATTTAAATTTTCTGGTATTTCCTCTGTGCACGTACAATTCGACGACACTTCTGATGTTCTACAATTTTATGAAACATTCATTGATTTTTCACTCATGAGTAAAATTGTGGAAGAAACAAATAAATATGCCATTCTTTATTGCATGCAGAATACTTAAAAAAAGCAAACATTTAGGGGTTTTTGTGTCCAAATTTGTAAAATAAAAAATGTTGTAAAAAAGCATTAAAAGTGAAAAAAAAAAAAAAAAAAACTCTTAAGATTCTTATTTTATTGAGTATGTTACTTAATTATATGCAATAAAAAAATATGCCTTTTTTGGAAGCATTTCTGGTAAAATAACTGACCGCTTAAAGGGTTAAATCAGATATGTAAAATACATTCTTTATCCAAATATTTTTTTTTTACCATATTTATCAGAAGATTATTTTGTAAATAAATATTCATTGTGTATAATAAATAATTTAAAAAAAAAGAGGATACTTATTTACAAATATTTTCAATAATATTTTCTAATTTGTGAAAAATGAAAAAGAAAAAATCAAAATGAATAAAATTACATAAATATCTTTTCTGAAACTACTATAGTTAGAAATTGTTTCATGGAAAACAAAATAAGATGTTTTAGTATGATTGTTACAAATGAACATTCAGCAAATTATAAATAATAAATATAGAAAATCGAATCTTACTTTAGTTCTTTGTTTACAACATCGATAGGATCATGAGTTTCTGTATCCATAGCAAATCTTACTTCAGTTGATGCAAGGGAAAGAGCCCTTAAAAGTAACAAATATAAAGAATTACATTATTAAAAATATTTTTAGCACATTACATTAATTAAAAATATTTTTAGCATAAGTTTTAAAACAAGAAAAGCATCATGCCCATTGTCAATTCTTTGTTTCTTAAGAATTTTAGCAAGATTATTCAACAATCTTAAACTAACGGTGATTTCATCATTCATAGATTTGTCATCGATTCGCATTTGAGCTTCAGCATAAGTTAAAGCAGCCTAGAAAATAAATTGAATTGGTAAAGATTTCAGAGTATTAAACATTTGAAATATTTAGTTTTATAATTGAATTGTGCATTTTAAATGAATTATTTATGATTTTTTTAAAAATTTACAAATAATTTAAAAAACTGAAATACTGGGGTAAAAATTTTATTCTTAAAATTTAGATTAACTTACAAAATATTTCAATTTACAATTTTCCTTCATATGTCAGATAAAAAAATATTTTATCAGAGTATAAACTTACCTTAGAATTGATTATAGATTTAAAAAATGATGTTCTAAGTATTTTAGCTTCAGGTGTCATTTCCCAAATAACAGTAAAAGCAAATCTGTAATTACATTAAAAAAATTAATATAATCCCTGCATAGTTATATAAAATACATACAGTCAAATTTCATCAACATCAAAGTGAATTATACATATTATTAATCATTTCAAAGTAAATATATACAATTAAATTTCATTAGAATGAATCACAAGAAACCTAACAAAAAAGTTCACTAGATTAAATTTGTTACAAACTTTTTTATATTAACATGAATTAATAAAATAATAAATATAACAAATGATTAATATTAAGCTAACAAATTGTGTAGTAACTTACACAGCGCCGGCGCTAGCAGCTTCGCCACCCGGGCAAAGAGGTAAAATGCCGCCCCTTTATAACAAAAATTAAAAGAGATAACCTAAACCCTTTCCACGATTAAAGGTAAAATAAAACGAGTAAAAAAATTGCAATCATCAGCAATGTTGAAATTTTGATTAGCAAAAATATACTAATTTATTTATTTATGTTTTTGGCACTAAATTAAAATTAGGGTTGCGCAGAAAAAAAAGAATGAGTCATTTCTGGTGCATTCTTATTCTAGCTGGAGGTCATTATTTTCAACAGTTCTTGTAGATTAAAAAACTTTACCTGTAATTTTTGGTAATAAAATGTTGTTATATTGTCAAAAATTTTGTTCGCCCTGTATCTTCCAAGCAAATTTTTGCTGTATGTTTAAAAAACGCTCTGTATACATAAAGGATGTCAGGGGTTTGATTCCAATTATCTTAATGCATAAAAATATGATTCATTTTAAACGAAAAAGTTTAGTATATCATGGGTCAAAACTCAATTATTTTAGAAAGAGAAAGTGTTTAAATGTTTGAGAAATTTAATTTTAGAGTCAATTTGCCGCCCCGGGCAGGGGCCCGGCTTGCCCACCCCTAGCGCCGGCCCTGACTTACATAACTGAATGGAATCAAAACTAAACCCACGTTATTGTTACAGAATAAAAAATTTAATTGAAAGTATCAAACTATAAATATTGATATGAACATTCCTGTTCATCATTCCAAAAATAGTAACCCTCTATCATTTGGAAATATATATTAGAGTCAATTTATTTTACCTTATAATAAACTTGGATACTTTACTAAGGATTAAAAAATATATATTGGAACAGTGAAACTTATTGTAATAGGTGAAATTCTTTTAAATCTTTTACAATAAAAATTGCTTTCCATTTTTATTCATTAGTGAAACAAATGCTATCATGCATGCTGTTAGAACACCTATCTTAAATTTAATCATTCAGTAACTAGAAAATATGAATATTATCTATCTTTACTTAACCATAAAATGAAAAACATGGAGGGAAAAGTTAAATTGCAAAAATGTGTTTTCGATTGCTTCTAACAAAACTTCCTATTTGTGCAAGTTTATTATATGTATACAGATTTGCATCAGGAAATAAGTAAGGACTGCTTGGCAAATTTATTATACCCAATTTTTACATATCTCATAATCCATACATTTTAAGTATAGACCTCCAGTGGCTAAGTAGCTATACACCGCCTCCCATTAAAATCAGCAAAGTGAAGCATCATTTATTGCAGGCAGTGATTACCTTCTCCCTCAAAGGGTTGCTGGAACTCCCTTTGTTGGCAACATGCACACCTTCATCTGTGATGATCAAAATCCTTCTGGTGGTGTGACGTGGATATGGAGAGTAGGGTGTCAGCTCAGCTCTGACCTCATCACCTGACAGTGATTCAAAATTATGAAATGCTCAGTGGGTTACAAGTATTCCAATTCATTAACCTTAAGCTGTCCAAGGCTTGCCTACATTGCTATGTATGTATGCATTTATCATGAGTGTATACAGCTTTATTAGTTGAAAATGGAAGTCTTTTGTAACATTAAATGTGTAGAAAAAATTTAAATCGCCCCAATTCTCTTCTTGAATATTTATAATCCTATTTGTTCATAAAAGAAATTAATAGAAACTATTTCTGAAAAATATCAAATGGTAGATAAATTATTTTTTAATTAATTCATTTACTTCATAGATTTTTCTAATGCAGAATAAAAAAATTTAATTAAACTTAATAAATCATAATTGTTAAACATTTACCAATGATTGATTTCAATTTTTTATAATCTGTTTTTGAGTTACCCAATACCTCTATATATTCTTTTTTTTTTTTTTCTTAGAATAGAAATGCTATTTGGCATAATTATGTTATAACACTTGAATATATACAGCACCTATCATTAAAACATTTGCTTTTTGCAGTTTTATAGCACTTACTTTTTATTATCATAAATTTTGTTTGACAGGTTTGCTAAATATTTTTGACAAAAGTCAATACAGAGGTTTTCTTATTGACAAGAAAATAAGTTTTATTATTATTAAGATAAGTTAAAATTATCTTCTGTTCCTAGGATTTCTTTTTGAAAAAAGTTATTAAATAGAACTGAAATTATGAATAAGATTTTTACTTATAATTGCATAAGAATACATTCAATCCTTCTAACATTCTTATATTATTTCTAATATTCCTTCTAACAGTCTAAATTATTAATTTTGAATTCCAGATATAATTCATAAATAGGATGTTATTGGGCTATAATGAATAGACATAGTAATGCCATTATGTTCTCAGATCAATTTTAATTATGTTTCTTTGAAATTTAAAAGTTGAAGTTAAAGTCTTCTATTGGAAGATAGAGAAGTTACTAAAAATTACATCTATTTGGAGAGAATTTTTTATTAATGACATAGATTGAGCTAGAATTACACATATTTATAATAAAATTCATGATTAGTTAATATTAATTTAACTGAAAAGTTTGCAATAAGGTTTGTATGCATGGATAGAAAATGAATGTTATTTTTAAATTATGAGGTTGGAAAAAAGTCCAACTTCTTATGGAGTCAAGCATTAAATTAAATAATCCTTCATTAAATAATTAAATGAAAATTATTATATCAATGTCAGGCTTAGTTAAGAAATGCCATATTCAAAATTTTGCAATATTATTTGTGATTATGCTTCCTAAAATACAATCATTGAGTCACATAAAATTAAATATTATTGTAATGCCTATGATATTTCTAGAATAATTTAATAAAAATCTACTACAAGAAGGCAATTTTCTTGAATTTTATTTCCTTTCCCTTGAGGATGTGAAAAAACTCCATGCAATACATATAAATCTGTTTTTAGAACTAAACAAGAATTCTATTCCTATATCAATTCAATATATACTATTATTTCCCATTACATTTCCAATTTTAAGCAAGTCTAAGATTGGGAAAATACTTTTTTGTGAATATGCGACGTGAATTGATTTTCTGCAGTATAAATGGGAAGAAAAAACATTTCACCTTATACAGAATTTAAAGAATGCAACAATTGAATTAACATAAACTTTATCAGCACTTGATGCTCAAACAGGATTCTTAATCATAGAAAAAATAACTTTAAATCAAAAGTTAAATAATTATGGATTATGACAATGTTCTATGAAAACAAGTATAGTGTAATATAAATGTGATTAAATGACACAGAATCAATTTCACTAAATTCTCTGTGGTTAGGTGTGAAGTTGTATGTAAGGCAGAATTCTTTTAAAGATTTTTTTTTATCAGAAAATACAGTATTCTGCATTATTAATTATCATTTTGTAAACATTTTTTAATTTTTCATTAAACTAAACATGTTCTATTACCTATTAATATGATAAAATAACACATTATCCAACATGAAATGAAGTTTTTATCTCAAGCTTACATATGTATACATATATATAAGAATATATATATATCTTTTATTTCTTGATATTAATTCAAAATGAATTCTATGCAATTTATTTAATATTCCAATAATAAAGTATACCAAAAATACCGATACATTTCAAATATTATGAAATATTGCATTTTTTTAAAATTGAACTTAATTATCCTTTGAGAAAATTTATGCAAAAAAATGAAGCCATAAAACTTTAAAATAACGGGAAAATACATAATTAAAACTGATAACAAGAAAAAATATGCAAGAAAGTATACCTTTCTTCATTTCCTCTCAGTGAACAGAGGTTTGAACTTAACAGTTCAGGCACCATATCAATTCGCTATAGAGAAAAACTGTAAGTTAGCACTTATAGACATTTTTTTATGATCAATTTATAGCAAGAAAATCGACAAATTCACAATTTAAGAAGCCTACTTTATCAACTAAATAAACTGTTGTTCCTCTCATTGCAGCTTCAGCATCAATTGCTGTTCCAGGCCTAATGAAATGGGAAACATCAGCAATATGCACACCAACCTTTAATAGTTAATTTCATATTAGATAATGTTACTTCTATTGTTATTAAACCTGAAATTTATCATCAAACAACACATAAAATAATTTAAAATTGAAAGTTATTTGACTATGCAATTGAATAGCACTTTTTTACATACAAAAAGTTTGAAATAGAAGGAGCCAAATTGTAATATTTCTTTATTTTATTTTTTTGAAGATTATAAGTATATATGTTATGATATATATGTTTAATGATTTATATACTTAAAAGTAGCAAATGAATAAATACCTCAAGATTGCCATTTTCTAACTTCCTACAGTGCAAAGCATCATCAATATCTGTGCATCCAGGTGGATCCACACTGCAAATAGCAATGTCTCTCAAATCTTTTCGTACCTTTAAATCCTACAATCATTTAAGAATAATTTCAGTGAAATCAACTCAAATTTTTTAAAGATTACAAGTCAAGTTGTTGGTTGGGTTTTGTGGCACAAGGTCCAAAAGAGGACAAGCTGCATCAAAAAATAAGCTTTAAAGAAAATATATAAGTTTTAAAGAAAACCCAAACTCAACATTAAAAGTTTAAAACACAAAAATAAATGTATAATTTTACATTAAAATCTGGAAAAATATAAGTAAATAGAAATAAAATGAACATTAATAAAATTTAAATAAAGATTACAAGTCAAACAGTGGTTTAGGCAAAATTACAAGAAATTTTATTTGAAAAAATTTTTAATTTAAGTCTATTATAATTTATTAATTTTTTACAGTAAATAAAGAAAAACAAATTTTGGAGCTAAAAGATTAAGTAATTTTTTTGTTAATAAAGTACTTATGCTTGTGCATTGGTGATCATTAAAAATATAGAGAGAGTGACCCAAAATTTTAAATTTTTCTTCCAATTCTACCTTAAACATTTGTAGTTTTCATTCATGGAAATTAACAAAATGTTTCCAAATTTGCATAAAAATAAAATATATGATGATAGCATAAGCATTATATCTTGACATTTTTAAAATCAAAATACTTAAACACAATTAAAAGATAAAAAAAATTATGATTTATCATTTGGTACATGGTTTTTTTTCAACAGATGCAAAAAATTGTGTACTTAATTTATTTGTCCTAAAAATTTAAATCAATCTTGCAAGTGCATTTTGATGGTACATTAAAATTATTAATAAAACCATAAAATAATTTTTTTTAACAAATAGTTATTAATAATGTAAATAAATTTAATTCATTGTAAATGAGTAGTCTTATTTAAAAACTGATTAGAGAAAAAGAGATACAGTAAAAAACATATGGTAGAAAGTTCTCCAAAATGTCTGGGCTAAGCCTTTATTGAATTGATTTTAATTCAATTATTTATAATATATTTCAACTAAATGATTTCATTACTTAAACATTCTAAAGATGAGCAATAATTTGATTTTTATTGCTTTAAAATATATCTATTTTCTTCTTCTTGGCATAATCCTTCTTAGCTTTTTATCTCGTTGAACTGCATTTTTTTAAACCAGAGTTTGTTTTTTCCCTTCTTCTAAATGATATAGGAAAACATGTTGGTCCAATTTTATTTGTAAAGAGAATGTAGTAGTTATAAAGAATATTAGTGCTTGATTTTCATTTTATGTGCAGGAATGAGTTTTAGAGTTCTTACAATTACAAAAACAAATAAACAAAGGAAAAGTTATTAATCTTCATCTGTTCAATTTAAAATATATACACAACATTTGTCAGAAAAATTTTACATGAATACAAATTCAGTTCACTACTTCAAAGACACATTTTTAATTCCAACACATTTCTTATAAATTCAGAAATATTATTCATTCTGAAGTATGCAAATATGTCAATATAAAATAAAAGTATCATATTTTTCCCATTGCAAACATATATCTGCTTATTTGTTTTTAAACCAGCAAATGATGCTAATATAAGCCTTCGGTATACTTACAGCTTCAGTTATAACCCAGGGCAGTTTCGGGAGACAATCAAGGACAGATTTTGAAAAAGGCTGATGAGGAATGTCATGTTCTAACAGCAATACTTGGTTTTCAGTATCTTTTTCCCCGATATCGCCAAGAGTTTGTACAAAATGGCCCTTAAAAAAATAAAGTAAGAAAAAAATTAACATGTTGGTCTAATACTCACTTTTAATTCAATTTTACAGCTGAACCGATTATACAGTTTATCATTAACAACAGCTTAAAAAGATAAAAGTATTAATGTGGAAGTATACAAAACTATTAAAAAATATCTAAAAATTATAGCAATGTAGATAAAATCTTGTGAATCAAATTTACCTGAGGATATCTGGAATCTCTAGGCCAATTGTCTATTGACACTATTACTCTTTGAGAAAGTAGTTTATCTCCCTGGCGTGTTTGAATTCTAATTTTCGGTATTCGACGCTCTGAAGGCACAAAAAGATATTGTGTATTTTGCTAATAAAATAAAAAATCTAAATTATAGAAATGATTGGAATAGCAAAAATTATTGGTTGAAAAACTATTTAAGTGAAAATAATTACGATTTAATTGGTGAGCAGTGAAATATGAAAATTTTATTACAGTATATAATAAAAATATAGAATAAACATGGAATAAATAACTTAAGTTCTCTTATCTAGCCAATTCAAGTAGGTGAAATCAATTAACAAAAATTGGTGCAATTCATATAATATTTTTTGATTTTCATTGCAAAAATGATATCAACAAACACCCTCACACATACATATGTAATATTTACGTTAGGAGATTGATTTTAAAAATTAGTGTTTGAAACTTTAAACTTTTGTGAAATAACCATCATCTATCAAATATATCAACAAAGTTTCCCAATATATCAAAAACATGATATATATGGACTATATTTGGACTATGATAACTGTCAGAAAAAAAATTATCATACATTACAAAATCATCTATTAAATTAACAACTAAATAATTAATTGCATTCCCCTACATATAATAAACATCTCTCCTATAAGAGGAGCTGAGCTTAATGATTAAAAATTTATAACAGAAGAACAATATTACATTCCAATATCTAATAAATCACATTTCCATACAATTATAAACTCACATTTTCCATTAATTAATATGGAGGGGGAAAAAAGGAAAAATAAAAATTTCATAGATGTAACACTGATGAAAAAATAATCTTGCATTAATATTTTCATTTTATTTCATGTGTGATCCAACATAAGATTATTGATTTTTAATTCATAAATTATTTTTTTTTAATATTTTTTCTTGTTTATACATTTTTGAAGAAACAGAAATGAAAAAGAAATTAGAGCATTAATACATTAACATTCATCAGGCACATAATGATCGTTTTTGCAAATCTTTTTACTTATTTTCTACTTATGTCAATAATATGCATTTTTCCTGAAGTTTATGAAATATACAATAATTTCTTTCCCAAATATTAATTTTATGCAATGCTAAGAGTTTATATTTGCTTCTTTATTATTTTTTTTTTTATCCTTATTATCATTTAACTGGTTGAAGAATTTCACTAGAACATAGAAGATTTTTGATAAAGTAATCTCATGCACTTTGAGTTAGAAATGTCTTATCAAACATATATAATAAAGTAATGTTAAGAAGGTAGAAAACATCAGATGCCTTAAAACTAATTTACATCAGAAATCTCATAAGCTAATGGTAAATGAAATGTTTTACCTATATTTATTAATATTTTGTAACCAAGATATCAATACATACTCCTTTAATGGATGGTGGCTGCAAAATTCCGCAGTATGGTCTCCAATTACGTTTAATAATACCAACGATAGATCCAGAGGGAATTTTAAGACTTGCTTTTTTCTTTAAAATTCTTTCCTGTAATAAAAAACAAAATAAATAACTTTATTTTAAACCAATGTGCACTTAATTATAACAAAATTTATAGGATTAGTTCTTGTAATATTTTATATAATCAAATTATAAGAATATGTTTATGCAATTTATCATATAAACAGTTTAGAAATAATAAAAAAAAAACTTTAATTATTATTGATTAATAGAGCCACACATATTAACTTTACAAAAATAAAAGTGAAATTTTCAAAATTACCCACCAACAAAATTTTATAAAATTTTTTTAGCTACCAACAAGCTTCATAAATAATTAGATAAAAATAACATTTTTATAACTGAAGTATATCTACAGAAACATATTGATAGCTTTATTATTATTAATAATGATCATTCAAATCTTACCCGTTTTAGGTTTTGGCTTATTGCGTATTATTTCTTAGAACTAAATTTCAAATGAAAAACCAAATGATTTAGGAAATCTTATTTATGCTAAAGTATCTTATGTTACATTAGAAGTTATTATTTATAAAGAATTAATCAATTCAATTTTATTTATTTATTTACAATTTTTTCACATTTTCCCTCTAAAGAGTATTAAATAATATAAAGTGTATAATAAAATGTTCTCACATTTGTTTGGTATATGAGCCAATTCTATATTTCTTTAATTTCTTCAGAATAAAATCAAGATATCTGAAGTAGAAAAATTACACAGCCATTCAAAAAATATTGCATAATTTTTCTATTTATATTGTAAATAATTTTAATCTCTTTATCTTTTGTATATACTAGTATTGCACATATGCTGATGAAATATCAGGATTCTCCTTCTTTTGATTATTAGATAAAAAAAATCTATTTGATTTTATCAGAAACCAAGGATTCAAATTTCTCAAGACAAAAGTCTATTTGAAATTTCGATATGCAGTTAGAGAAGAGCGTTTTTGATTTTAATAGAGATTTTTATTTCTCAGGTTCAAAATATATATATGATTTATTCTCAACACAAAAGGTTTAGACTTTAAATGTGTCAAAGCATCATTTATGAACTTCATATCAAATGACAGATATTAGATGCATAACTTGCATCTAATGTGTTTCAAGCGTCAAATTACATTAATGCTACATGAAAAATTAAACAAATAAAACTACTGAATGTATGTCAAAACATCAGGAACACATTAGCTTCAGAATACACATGGAAGGAGCAAAGCACTCAAAAAGAAAAGACACCAATAAACATTATCTGGAATGTAGGACAAATTTAGTGAACAATTCACTTTCACAACGGGGTGCAAATTTTTGTTCTGTGTTGAAAAATGTGTGTAACTCCATTGTTGATGTGAGTATTACATTTATTTTAAAAAATAAATATCTGGCAATTATTTAAAATTATAAAGTCACAATTTTTTTTTATTTTTTATATTTATGCAGACATTTATTTATTGCAAAATTTTCGCTTGTGAACAAAGCAATTTTATACTTCAAAATAAGTAAATATATACTATAAAAATATGAACATACAAGATAAATTATTAAACAAAATAATGTTCAATAATTTATATTAAGAAATGTTGGCAATAAAACGAAAATTCTAGAATTTAAATATCATGAACGATAATTAATTGCACTTCCAATCTTAAGGACACTTATAAATTTTTAAAAAGGATCTATATTTAAAAAAATTTTTTTTTAGTAATGTAAATCAATAATAAATGTCACATTAGCAATCAAATTAAATTAAAAGTGGGCAAAAATAAATTTTAAATTTAAGAAAATCGACTAGTTTAAAATCCCATGATATGTCTACTTCGACACACATTTTAACAATATAGATAATTTTTGCTTTTTCCTTGATGCTAGTTATATGTATGAAATGTATCTCTTGTAATCAGTAACCAATCAAGCTTAAAAAATTAAAGAGGGAGTTTTAAAATTTTAAACTAATTTAATAATCTGTACAATTTTACTGCTCAGCAGTAAGACCTTACAATTCAACTTGAAACAGCATACTCTATTGCTAAAGTGTGCAAGTTGGCAGCTATGAAAATTTATGGTATAACAAGCAGCAAATATGAACACACTCCAATGCAGTCATCTTTCAAAGCTAAAATTATGGATTCTAGATAGATAAATTATAGAATTAATGCAAACAATTTCATACAAATTTTGATTAATATCTAAATAAGAAAATTTTTTTAATAGTTGATAGGTAGAATCTTGAAGATTAGGAAAAGATTGTGAAAACAAGCCTTAGAATATGTAATTATTTTTAGTGAAATCTAATTTGTATTTATATGGTTTGTTAATGAATTATTTTTTTGCTCACAAGTGTTAATTTAAGGGGACCAAAGGTTTAAAGTGGATCACAATAAACATCCACGCTCAAGGTTGAAATCTTGAGTTGAATGTCAAAGCATAGGCCATTTAGATATGGCCACAGCTTCAAACAATTGAGAGCATACAAATTTTATAACTGTGAAATTCAATTTTTTTAAGTTCAAAGCAGTAAGTAAAATAGTGGAAAACAGATACTTCATCAAGATCTTTTTCATCATCAGGATTTTTTGTTTTGTCTTCAAGAACAAGAGAAGATGGACATGTCCACTGATCTTCAGGTAGAATCTGAACAGCAATAGTGTCACCATGAACAGCCCTATTAAGATTTTTGCGCCCTTGAATGAAAATCTATACAAAAATTAGTCACAGAATTAAGATTAAATATATGACTACATTAAATAATTTTTCAGAAATGACAATTCAGAAGCATCTAAATGCAAGTTAAACAATAAATTTATAAAGATATACTATTTACAAAAACATTTATAATATAGTACCATTATATGCACACATATTTGTTCAAAGTATGAGAAATGATCACATAAATTTAAAAAAAAAAAAAATTATATTATGCAGGTTTTTTTTATTTCACCAAGTGTTTTTCATGAAAAATTTTAGGAAATATTGTTTTAAAATTATTAATGTACTTTAACAAAGAATAAAATTATTACCTGTATTAATTTTAAATTATATTATTATCAATACATTTGTATGAAACAGATTATTTTGAAATCCACTTAATGATTTTTTTTGATAAACACCTTTCATACATTTATAATTCCAGATTTTTATTAGTTATATTAGATATCTTATATAACTAATGAAAATCTATAGTTTTGATTAGAATTTGACAGTGAAAAATTTAAAATGAATTTCTGCAATGAAACATTTTTAAAATTTTGAGTGATGAGTTTTCAATTATTTTAAACAAAAGTAATATTAAGTGAACAATATTCAACACTAAATAGGAAGTAAATAACTGATATAAAAACTGCATATTTGCTGTTGAATAATTTGAAATGTTCGATGTGTATTTTTATTCTATGAAAAAACTGAATCAGTATTATGGTGAGTCATTTAGTTGAAAGGATTTTATAAATATATTAGCAGCTAACAAACCAAAACAAAATATTTTTCATTTAGGTTAAATCACAAAATTATTAGAGTATTAATACAAATATTACTGATTTTGCTTCAGCATCATCTTCTCCTCCGACAAAGACACAACCTTCTAAATAATTTTCTCTGCTAGCTTGAAATTTCCCTTGAACAAGAGCTCCCGATTTCAGACCATCTTGAATTTTTGATAACTTCCAATGTTCTGGAAAAATATAATCCTTTTTACCCCCAAGGAATTCTGGCTGTAATAAATATTAAAATGTAATTAACCCATTTTCATGATATTTTTAATAAGAATATTGAAAATTTAAGCAATAATTACAATTTTGTAAATAGTAAGAAACCATTTGAAAAATTGAATTTCAGCGTTTTTAGAATATATTCACTGCTTTTATACATTGAAGTTTCAATTAAGCAAAATTATAAGTAATTTTCCATAGAAATAAAAAATTACCATTTAAGTACTATACACATAACTATAAATAGGCACAGTTTTCCTATTATTCTACAGAATGCGGCAAGAATAAATAGGAGAAAACTAATAAAGTGAATGATTACACAGAATCTTTTGCAAAGGTAATCATTAATATGAGTATTACATTAATCACTGCAAAACCAACAATTTTTTTTTTTGCTTTATCATTTAATGATATTATTAATAAATGCTTTAAATATACACACAAAAAAAGTTTTTTTTTTAACTAATATTATTATTTATTTTTTTATCAATAATGCTAATTATTGTACTTACTCCAGAATGATTAGACTTCATATTCACTTGGGCAAGTTTATCAACTAAAGAGGGAAAATTCTTCATACTTTTTACATAATCTGTAACTAGAAATTAAAAAAAAATGTATATAAATATTTATAATCAGTCATAAGATAATACAAAAACAGAAAAAGTAAATTTTAAAATATCAAAAAATTAGCTCTTAAATCTTTGCTTTAAAAAAAAAAAAAAAAAAAAAAAAAAAAAAAAAAAAAAAAAAACTAGAATTAAAATTTTATTAATCATTCTTTAATATTTTTTATTCTTAAGTTAATTTACTTAATTGACAGCTAATTTATAATTAATATTAAAATATGATAAAAATTTCAATATACAATTAAATTATCCACAAGAGTATTTAAAATTATTTCACTAAAAACAAGTGATTAATTTTAAGTAGAAAATCAGTTTCTTAAAAAGAAATATAAAATTTCATGATAAAAAGATATTTATCTGAATTTAAAGTATTAAAAGAGAAAATATGATCTTTCAAATATAATATTTTGTACTAAATATAATAATACTTTGAAATTTTCTTTTGTCAGTTAATAAAATCTTTCAGCAGCAATAAGCAGAAATTAAAGTGTTGCACATTTATTTAATAAATAAAGTATGATTATAAAAAAATAAATGTAATTAAAATATGTAGACATACAAAAGTAACTGTTTTATACATATATATTTATTTATAGAATTAAATATAAAACAGTCTTTCATTATATATGGAGATAAAAATTTTGTAATTAAAGAAGATATGGAAATGTTATTCCATAAGATATACTTTAATTGAATATAGGTTATCTAAAAATCCTGCATTCTTTACAGGGGTTTTGTCAAGATATTTTGTTATTGATTATAAAAAGCTACATTGAATGATGTAGATGAAAACATTCAGTCATTCTCCTTTGTTCTTCATAAATCCTGCTAATGCAATGATAAATGTTTTCCATGCAACTCTAACAATGATGAACCAAAAAGTCAAGTTTTGTCAAGTAATGTTTTTTTGTTCGAAAAATGTAAAAATGCTAGTTTAATTGTAAAAAGTATATTTACACAAATGTAAAAAAAAGAAGTTGGCATTAATTGGTTAATTTACACTTTAAAGCAGTAGAAAAAGCTTGCCCAAATACCATAATAATTTTATTCATAACTTAAAAAAAAAAAAAAAAAAAAGAGAGAGAGAGAGAGAGAGAGAGAGTGAGAGAGAAAAGTGAAGTGAAGTGAAAACAATCTATTGTCACCAAAAGGTCTAGAAAGAAGACAAATAAGCCTTCTCAAATAATATCAATAGAGATAACAAGATAGATTATAAATTATGAAAAATGGTTTCCCAAATAGAAAACTAAAATTATTTGAAATAAAAATAGTTTGAATGGGAAACGAAAAATGGTTTTGAAAGCAGAGTACAGAACAAAATCAACCAAAAATAACCATTTATAGAAATATTGTTTTTCTAAATATGAAATGGAAGAGTCCCCATTATGCTGAATATAGCAACAGCTTATGGAATAATTGAAATGTCGGAACTACCTTGATACACCCCCCTCAAATCGAAAATTTGGCGACTTTTTTCCCCTCACCAACCATAATACCTGTTTTTGGTGTCTTTTATTAATAGCCAAGATGGATTCTCACTAAATACAAATAATTAATATATAAAAAACTTTAAAATAAAAACTCAGAAAATAGTACAAAATACAAGAAAATACTAAATTTGGCAACAGCAAAAACCTAAAAGCTGAAAAAACTTAAATTGGTAACACCAAAATAAGAAACAGCAACCTTAAAAAGTCTGTAGAGAGCGCCAGATTTGGCGCGTAATTTTTGGGGGGTACAGTTTGAAAATAAATTTCACTTAACAAACTCAAAATAAAAAAATTCACTGCAAATAATGGATGATTTAGTGTTTATATTATGAAAATTAAAAATTTAATTTTCATAATATAAACACTAAATCATCCATTTCAAAAGCTTATATTGTAATTAAATGAAAACAAACTATAAACCAAATTCTTTAAGGATTACTAGAAAGCAAAACAATTTTGAGTATGTATACAATCATGTTACATAGCATACAAAAAAAAAAAAAAAAAAAAAAAAAAATGGACTTAGTATGGCACACTTTATCTCCCTCCCACAGAAAACAATAATGATAATACGCTACAAAGAATTATGAATTTCAAAATAGCAATACATAAGCATATTAACTGAATATCGTCAAATCAACAATTACAGATTGCAAAATTTATCGCAATGCCAAATATCACCAAACATTGCTAATGTTACCAAATCCAGCAAATTATGGATTCTAGGATTCAGCCTTTATTTTTTAACAAAATACTATTACAACGGTGCATCTTAGAATATTTTGATTGAGTGCAAAAATTATGGTTAATAAAACATTTAAGGAAGAACATACTTTATTAACATGGAAGAATTTTACTATTTTTAATGTAAATTAATATATGTTAGTAACATTATTATGAAATTTTTATGGCAAGGAGATAAACACAACTCTTGCTAGGAAAAATGTTGAAGCTTATGAAATTGGGTCGAATAAACTATATTGGTGTTAAACAGATTATTGGATTATTATACAGATAAACTATATATATATGTTGGAATAATATGTGCAATAAAATTCAACTTAATTGTACATATTACCAAAAATATTTCATGAGTCATAACATATTATAAAAATACTGCAGAATACATTGGCAAAACTAGCATAACAATTCTCTCTTCCATGTTTATCATAAAACTGAATTTAAAGTGCACAGGCAACCAGTTGACTAAATAGACGTGTACAGAACGAAGTGTATAAACATGGCTTGTATCACTCAAGTGGTAATTTTTGTTGGGTATGTTGATACCCATTTTAAAAAGACAAAAGAATTAGTACCACAGTATAAATATTACTATACATACATAATTCAGAAAATAGTTAATAACAGTTAAATAGATATTGAATAAATATTTTGTTACAATTTAAGAACTTACCAAGCTTGAAAATAAATAATGGCCCAACAATATTTAAGAAATAGAAAAGATTTAGTAAACTGAATAAAGATGACTCGAAAATTGGTAGAAAAACAATGCTAAGTTTTCCTTGCATTATTCATCAAGAGAATTCATAGTTCAGTCCCTCAAAATGAAATCTGTTTAACATAAAAGGGATAATCTTAACAATGAACTTCATTATGTTGAATAAGTAAACTACCAGTTTCAAGAATTTCTTTAAAGTCAGATTATGCTGATCTTATATAGAAGTAATATGGTTAAACCATACTAAAATGTTGAAATGTTGATTGTGAGAGATCAATTAATGTCTAAAACATGTAATCTCATTTTGGCAATTCAAATAAAACTTAGTCTAGAGGAGAAACACATGAAAACAAAACTTTGTTCACCTCTAGATTTAAACCAGATGCCACATAAGAGGTGGATAAATGCATATCTTTAATATCTGGCTTGAATAAGGAAAGTGATTTCATGATTTTAAGAAATATAAATTCTTTTCATGCAAATGCAATTGTATTAATTCTTGATGTGAATTTATTACTAGGTAGATTATACATATGACATTGTTAAGAGCATTATGATATACATAATGCTCTTAACAATGTCATATGTATGTTGAAGAAAAATTCCATCAACTTTATTTAACAGATTTCTATAAAGCCTATTTGGATAAGAATAAATATACTGAGTTTTACATGCATCAAGAAAGTACAAAAATTACTAATGAATAATATTTGTAATATTGTTTGTTTTTAGCAAAAAGTTAATACTAATACACTTCACTTAGATGCACAAAATAAAAAAACATACTTCTCAAACAATTAAAATATTTTTAAAATGTCTAATAAATATATTTGAGAATCATTTCCCAATTTCTTCAAAATAAGAATATCTATTTATTGTTTTGTTTAATATAAAGTAAAATAAGTATTTAATCACAATCTCACCAGTTAAAAAATGGCACAATGTTCAAAGCTGTAGCATACTTATAACAATTTTAGATAACAAAAAAACATTACATAATTTAATAAAAAATATTACCGCTACACTTTGATCCAGATATGTAAAAGGTTCCTGGCCTTTTAATTTAAATCATTGGATTATGTATGTATATATATATATATATATA
>JAPDSC010051243.1:0-23535 GCA_026290005.1 Latrodectus geometricus | reverse complement strand
GATAGATAGATAGATAGATAGATAGATATAGTCGGATAAAACATAAGCAATTCAAATATCCCCATTATTTTAATATAAGAATGACGATAACAATGACTTGAAAATTAGCTGTTCCTAACGACTTTAAACTCAATAATAAATAACTGGAAAAAATAGCAATAACTGAATTCCGAAAACGTGCTTAAGTATGTATCATATTAAGAATAAAATAAAGCACTTACTCTGGAGATTTGTCACGGAACGTATATTCTAAAGGATAAGATGAGTGTTTATTTATTTCATACCATTGTGTCTTTCTTCCACAGATATTTAAAATAAATTCAATCTTAGTCTATAGATATTAAGTTAAATATCTATTTTAAATTTAATGCACCATTCATTCACTATTCAAAACATTTTAGGTCTCACAATTACATTTTTATAATTTTAGCTATAAAAATAAGAAAATAAATTGTTTTATTTTTAGAAATAAAACATTTTTCGGGTCTAAAAATTAGTAACATATTTTTAATATATAAATTTTTGTTAATAATTTTCATATTAGATTTATTATACTTTCTTTTACAATTTTATGTAAGCATTTTAAACTTAAGAAATATCTATCTTGTAAATATATTTTTAATTTGAAATAAATTTTTAGTCGAAATATTCATTATTTAATTTACAAATTCAAATCATTGAAATAACGTTAAATTTTCACTAAATGTTAAAAAATAAATATAATTACAAATGTTCTCTTCTATTTGTATAAACTAATTCTTGAAAACTGTTATAATTTAAAAAATTATCAGAAACAGATTTATTAAAAATTCTACATTTTACTTCATATTCAATTTCTTTTTTATTTATACATTAATTTTTACTTCAAATATATGTATTCAAATAAATGTATTTTCCACATTTCGCTCCAGAAAGTTCCAAATATGTTACGATGCTTATCATTAACAGTTAACTAAAGAGAAAATATTATGGCTGGAAAATAATAAATAAAGATTTACTGAATTTTATGTCGATAAAAATTAATTTATAAGAGCAGAAATTTTCCACAAATTAATAAAAATAAGAAAATCATTTTATAATTAATTGCATAATTTGTTTAAATAAGACGATTAAATAATCCTATATAGAAGGGAAATAAACAGTTTTTTTAATTTTTTAACTTCTACAACTTATATAAATAAATAATTACATTTTTTAAAGTAAAATGACGTTTAGTTAAGTATTTGAAGATCTTGTAAACTTCATGAAATCGTTTTTATTTTAAATTCTTTATTAATATAAATTTTAAACCTTTTTTTCTGATATAAAGTTGATAAATTAATTGAAAACCAAAAACACATGTGATTCACATTATTATTAGTATGTTACATTTTTAATTTTTTATAAAATATAATCATTAACACTTATATTTTAGATTTGTATTTCAGTATTCAGATTTGAAACTTTAAATTTTTAAAACTATTTTGTATTTTTCAATATAAGTTGTTCAAATATTTAGCCGGTTTTAAACATTCTTAAATCTGTAGTATACCAATATATTAAAAAATTTTAATCATTAAGAACAACTATATTTTTCAAAGCAGTGATTTAAGTATACATACTTGACGACTATATAAAATACCTAGAAATCACCCAAGTATTTAAAGTTGGGTAAAAAACAAATGAAATCTTTTGATTGCTAGAAACTGAGACACATTATTTCTAAATGTTTCTGTATCAAATCATATGCTAAATTTTAAATATTAATACTCTATTTTAAGTTAATCTATAATACAGATCATAGTGTTTTTTTATAATATTAATATTTAAACTTGTAAAATATTTTTAAAAAAATCTAAGAAATCATAATTTTTCAGTCTCTGTATTCTTTTTATCAATGTCATTAAAATTGTTAAAATTTTTCATTCTTTCAATAATTACTACTTTTCATTGTTATTCTTCAGAAAAAACTGTCAGTGTAAATTGAGAACACTCACAGAAGTTTTAAGCACATATTTTTAAATAACCTTAACCACCGATCATGAAAAGGAAGTTATTAATTAGCTCGCATACACTCATACTTGTACAAATTATCTGACACTTCAAATGTTTAAACCAGGTTTAAATGTGCTCCTTAAACACCAGTTAATTAACATATTATTTTAAATTTGAGTGAAAAAAAATTCTTCTTCCTTTAATGAAACATAGTAATTTTCTTATGCTGCCAAAATGTCAAACTAATTACATTATACTTCATATTAAAAACTCCTAGCTGCCGTCTTTAACTTTTTAAGCAAGATCATTAAATTTTATGCCATAAAAACTTCTTTTATATGAATCTTTTCTTCTTATAACTTCATAATTTTTTTTATCGAGTTATCTTAAAAATATGAGTTTTTTCTTGGTTTCTTAATTTTTAGGTAATTACTTTGCTTTTACCAAATGAAAAACTTTGATAAAAATGCATTTGAAATTAAAAGAATAAAATCAAATTACAAATAGCATATTATATTAATAAGCTAGAATATTTACACACTAACCTTATATTAAATTTAAGGTATATCAAATGTTGAAAAATCTTACTGATTCCTAATGATTCCTTCAAATATATATATTAAATAGTATAATATTTAAAAATATCTATAAATTTTTTGTTATGCTAATCATTCCTAATGATGCTAATCATTTTATCAATCATGCAAAGTTGCTTTCAATTTTTCAAATTGTTTATAATTATCAAAAAGATGAAATTTTAGTGAATCAAATCTAATTAATGAATCTAATTAATTAATTATTTAAAATTTTACGGCTTAGCATAATAGTTTGACAGCTATTTTATAATTTAAAATAACATTTCTTTTTTTAATTTTTTATAAAAAAATTGTCGGGTTTTTTTTCGAGTGTTAGCCAGATCGGCAATATGGGTGCGCTGCTCCACTTTCCCAACTGAACCATAATTTGATGTGAAGTTCGACATCCTCATTACAAACATGCCATAGCTACTCGTTTATAGGATATACTCCATTCATACGAGGAAATGTCAAAGAAAGAGAGAGAGAAAGTACATCTATTCTCGAACCCGGATTCAAACCCAGGAATACCCTATCCACAGTCAAACACGATGACCATTAACAGTTATGTAGGTTAGTTTATGATGAACATTTGTTTATAATTAATATGTCCAGTATATATGAAGAAACTATATTCATTCTAGCATTTTGTAAGAAATCTTTAATAAACAGTATGATCCTTTTAAAAATTTTGTGTAATTTTTAAAACCATTGATTTGATATAGTTTTGTGAATAAATATTCATTTTAATATATTCTACATAAAGACTGCAGTTAATACAAGTTTTAATTATGAATGATACATTATGTTTAGATAACCATCGAAAAAATATTCTATAATACACTACTGGCCATTAAAATTTCTACACAAGGAAGAAATGCAGATAACAAAATGATATTTATTGGACAAATATATTATACTAGAAATAACTAGTGATTAAATTTTTAAAACATTTGGCTGGATACATCCTGAGAAATCAGTACCCAGAAAAACCATTAAAATACAAATGTAGCCATTAAAATACAAATGGATTTCATTTCTATAGAATTGTCAAATTCTCACAAATAAAATGAAAATATCCGCATTTAATAACTGAGTAATTATTTTAATTCCTTAAGAGTATTAAGTATGCAATTTAAACAATTAAGTCATTGAGAAAATGAGAACAAAAATTATAAATGTAATGGCAATGAAATTTATCTTAGATAATAATTGGGTATATTTTTCTTCATTGATTCCTTTTTAATATTAAAAAATAGTTAAATACCAAACATAAACACAATGCTTATTAACAAATCATGCACATACAGAATTTAAGAAATATAAAATCATCCAGACAAATAAACTATTTACTCAATTTGTTGAATAATACAAATAGAGTTAATATGCATCCATTAATACATATTATTCTTCAAATTTATAATATTAAAACTCTAATACATAATTTTCATATTCTAATAGAATTATTATATATTTTCCTTATTTTTTTCACTGCTATACAGTCCAAACAACATCCTTTTCTTTGCATAGTTTTTTTTCCTTGATTCTCTTTACTTTTGTAAAACAGAGGCAAAATTTATATAGGAATTCCTAAGGAAATTGTCAGCAATGATTTGTTGGCTAATAATTCTTAAGAGAGTTCTCTGTTGAAAAACGTTTATCATTTATTTAAAATAGAGAACGTCTTTATGTAAGGATAAGATTTTTGTAAGTCGTATTTACTTTTCATATTTGAATTGTCTCAGAAATACCATTTGACATCAGCTCTTACATAAATTGGTTAACTATACCATGATACAGCAGCTAATATTATAAAATGTATTTAAAAGGAATTAAATAATATCACATTAATAAATTGTATCACATTTAAATAGTATCCCATTGTAAATTTTAAATTTGTCAATGCACTTATAGAAAGTGACTTATAATTTTTACTGTTATACATTATAAATTATGTTTGCATATTTCCATTAATATTTTATTTTATAGGAACTATTCTTTATTTTGCAAGATATAACAATATGGAAATAATGCAACAAAATGCTCTTGTTTTTAAAACCAATTTCTAATAAAATGATTGTTTAATGAATATAAAGTAAAATATCAATAAGTACATTATATGTCTCATTTGAAAAGAAAGTTTTGTTAAATGAAATTTAACTCTTTTTTCATCATCATTTATCATTTCAAGCACTGTATTATAAAAGGTATTTTTCTTATATTTTGATATAATTTAATTCATTATAATTGTTTATATGTAATGTAATAAAATATACATAAACTTAAAAATCTCATGAAATAGTAATCTATATAGAAATCAATACTACCACATGTCTGCTTAACTTTTTTAACGTACATATTTATAAATTAAGTTCACATTTGCATTACCTAAATGAGTTTTACTTAATTTTCTTCTTTCATATATAAGTAAAACCAGGGTTCCATTAAATTTAAAGTAATTCCAGGTTTAATTTAGTATTTTTAATTATTTTCTTTTGAAAAAAAAAAAGAAATATCACATCTTATTTCCTTTGACATTAAGAAAATTTCTCCTTTCCAGATTATAAAACGTATCAAAAAACAAAAACTAACTCTTCGTCACTTAATTGCATCTACCTTAATGAGATTTGATGCTTAACTGAGACCGAAGGTGTTTTGGAAAGAAACAAATATATACAGGGTTTTTCCACTTCAAAGTACTTTATTGTAATTATTTGATCACGGAAAGAATAGAAATAATAATATCATGATTTTTTTACATATCAATGAAAACTTTAATATATTATTAGATTTGTTTTCTTTGCACGACAAACGAAAATGTAATTATGAAGTAAAAAATAAAATATTTGTTAAGATAAATTTAAGTAAATTATGTTCGCATTACTAATTTTGAAACAAATTTGGATAATTTCTAAATTTCCAATTTCATTCTTCAGTTTTAGGATGATTTATATCACAAAATTTCGATTTCTCTGTCTTAATCAAATATCAGTTGCAACAAATACTAAGTTGGATAATTTCAGAAAGATTTTTCACAAGAATACTGGTGTTTTTCAGAGAAAAATTATAAAAAAACTTACTTTAATTAAAATATATGTAATTCTTCTTGAATAAAATTTGTGAAAAAACATTGTTTAAAAAGTTAATATATATTTAATTAAAAGTACAATTTTCGTAAAATACAATATATTTGTAATTCCATCTAATTATCATCTAATACGATACCTTATGATCAAATCATGTCTTTAAATAAGTATAGTATAATTAGATTTTATTACATAAAATATTGTTTTAAAAATAACTGTTTTCAACGGAAATAGTTCTATTCAACATTAATAATATATATCAATAATTTCTTACCTCTTTTGCTAAGGTTTTTATTGATTAGTGATATATTTATTTTTATTTCTGACTAGAATATGATTCCATTTTTTCTCTTCATTAAATCAATTGATTATGACAGAACGAAGGAGTAATATACTGATATTTCTGCCATATAATTATGGGCTTCAAGTACGGATATTGTTAAAAGCTTATACTAATTTAAATGTATAGTACTAAATCCTTTATAGATTCTTCAATTTAATAATCAAAGAATGTTCCTTAGTGATTTTTGTACAGATTCAATAACACCATTTTGTTATAATACATTGAAAGCTATCTTATTGAAATTTATTAATATTAATCAAATCTGAAAAATCATTGATAAGTATACATAATAATTTTTTTATATTTCATTATTGACTATCGAAAGAAGAAAATATTTTATAAATTATTATGAAATAAGAAAACATAATTTATATATCTCAAATACAATTCATTCAATATAGAAAGAAAAAAGAAATTAAATTAAATTTGCTCTGCAAAATTATTGAGTAGCAAAAACTTTATATAACAGAAAATGTTTATTAAAGACTGATTTCATTCTTGATATAATTTAATAAAAACGTTAATGTTTCCAAAATTCAATTAATCTCAATAAAATATACAAAAAATTTAAAAACGAAACCCCAGCATTAAAAGTAAATAAATATTTATCTTTTAATTATCCAAAGTTATAAATAAAAATCCATTTACTCAAGAAAATATTTGTGTACCATGTCAAAATTATTATTTAATCCGAAATAATGTCTCATATATTTAATTTTGTACAAAAAAAGACGTTTGAAAAATAATATATATTTTAAATTTCTTAAACACTTCTTAAAATTCATAAATTTAAATGAAATTACGTAAAGGGAGTAATAGGTTTAAAATGAGAAAATATTAACATACTTTTAAATTATTATGTAAGAAACAATTCTTACAAATGACATATTTTTTAATTTATGGATTTAAAAATTGAATTAAATGAAACGTAATAATTGCGTAATTGAATAAATATTTCAATTAAATTTAAAAACATGCATCTTCAATTTGAAATTTTAAGAAAATATTAATGCTGAACACACGATTAAATTTCCTTTACAACGCTTATATTCCTTAGTTGTTTAGGGCATTTAATACTTATAAAAATAGACATGAGACATAATATAAATATAAACATTAATGTAATTCAACAAATTTGTATTTATATAAATTTACTTGACTTTGAATTATTTTATAAATCATTAAATATTGATAAAGACTGAAAAACATTTTACTTATTAGCTAATCACATGACAACATTCCCAGATTAAAATTAGTGTATTTATTATAACAAATACTTAACCATTACATCAATAAATACAATAGTCCTTAAATTGCTATGTAACAAGTTTAAAATATTTTAAAGTAAACTCATTGCTAAAATTTAAAACTTTGGAAGTTATGTCTGTAATTTACGTCAAATTATATGCATCAAATGAAGTATAATATATAGCACCGTTCATCTTTTCTATAACTACAAGTTTTAAGTATAAAATATAATGTTATTCTTTACATTATATTTTAAATATTCATGACTCCGTTTCCACCAAATTGAATAAGTTTTTTTCAACTCCAAACTAGTAAAAAACTGTAATATAAAATTCTAATCATAATTACTTATTTATCTTTATCTTAAAGTCTGATTTTTTTTCCTTAAATGGAATAAAATAATATGTATGTTGACTATCGATATCGCTAAATTATCTATAAAATTTATTTTTATTTGAAAGCTTAAAATGATCACTTATTGAAATAAGAAATTAAAATGTGACCTTTTATAATTTCAATAGTGAATTATATAATAATATATATCTTTTCTCTTTTTTCATTTTATTTTATAAATTTTATTTCTTATTTCAGTTGTCTGCATTAGATATAGCTTTTCATACTTGTTTTAAAATTTGTTTTTCTTGAAATTGAAATTTATGTTTTTCTTTAAAAATTAACTTATTTCCCAAAATGTTTATGTATGAAAGATATGCGTTCTTGCAAGCAAAAATTAATTTATTTCACGAAATGATTAATGTATAAAGAGATAACATTTATTAGCATACTTAATATTAGTTTTAAATTTTGAATTATCTAAAATAACAAACTTCGTTTTAAATATTTTAAAAGTGTAAAAAATATAACTAATCCATTAATTTTAAAATGAAAAAAAATGACATCAATTATATACTTTAACATGAAATATTCATCATTAAAGTAAAATTACCATTCAATATTCTATAAGTTATTTAATAAATAATTACTTTAACTATTAGAAAAATTATATATTACAAACTAAATAAATTCTACCTTTTAAAATTCGAATTCTTATTATCTAGGGAACATTCAGAATATGCAAAAAGTATTTGTTATACATTTTATAAAAATTTCTATGCAATAAAAGAAAAATTAATTTATTTTAAATATTTATGTATACCAGTCTCAATTAAAAATTACAATTAATATTTTCAAATTATTTGATAAACACGCAGATAACAATGTAGAATTTAATTTAAAATTTTTTATTAATAGGAATTAAAAATTGGTGCATTTTTAAAGAACAGTGATATGGAATAAGGATTTAAATTTAATTCATGGTGCTTAAGTTCATTAAAAAATTTTCAAATATTTCACTAAATTATTTAATTTCATTTTTCTTTTCGCCACATAGCTATTAAAATGAAGCTGTTAATTTTTAATAAAGTTAAAGCCTATAGACATATAATTTGAAGAAAAAAATTTTTTGAATACATTTTATGTATATTTTGTTTATAGTTTGGTGTTTAACATATTTTAAATAGCAACATTAATTTAAATTTTCATATTTGCAAGGAAAATGGCATTCTTGTGTAAGCCGAATTAGTAAATGGAAATATTCAACATATATAACTATAAAACTAGTTTAATCGCAATGTTTTTTATAGTTTTAAACCTTCGTTTCAAAAATAATAAATGTGCTTAGAATATTATAAGGAATGAAAAATATTTTTATTTCTAGTTCAAGTGTAATTTAGTTTGCTATTTATTATTTTATGTTTAGATTATCTTTACAATGTTACATAATCATTACATTTGAAATATTACATAATGATTTCATAACATATTTTTTTCTTAAGATGTATATTAAAAGAAATTTAATGATAATAAAAGTAATAACTTCAATCTCATAAGGTAGTATAGGAGATCAATTTTTTTATTTTCTCTCTGTTGAACAAAGGTATTTAATAAGATTTTTAATAAAGTTTTTAACCCTTAAATTGTGCATCACAAAAACATTTTTTAATCTTATATTTGTTCAAAAAATGTTTGTTATATTTATTCAAAAAACAATAAGTAATATGTGGATAAAATATTACGAATTTTAATAAAAATTTTCATTTACAAACTAGTTTTTAACCATAAACTATTGACTACAATAAATAATTAATACACGTAATTACTAAAAACCTTTATTAATTTATATAAACTTTAGATTTTTAATTAAAATCTCGAAAAATGAATCATTTTAATATCAACTATTTTTCTAATGCAATACTGTCAAAATATTTTAGAAGCAGTTAAAATTTGTTATATCTATATGAACGAGTTATCATTTTATGTAATTAAAAGCAAAAGAAGCATTTCTTCAATTATGACCAATGAAAATAAGAGATAAAATTATTTTCTAAGATTTCATAGAATACACGCAGATTTTATTGAATACATATTAACCATTTTATAAGGTGATTTTTAATATGAATAAAATATTAAAATTTGAACAATGTTATGCAACATGTTTATTTTCAAAATATACAAGAAAACAATGGCATTTTAAATGTCCGACAGAAAAGCAGTAATGATGTATCTTAGACTGATAATATTAATATTTCATGAAGAAAGCTTGAATATTTATAAAATTATACATACATCATTTTCCACGATTAAAAGCAATTTATTTTTATATTCTTATTATTAACAACTTTCCAATTTTCTGAAGATTTAAAAGTAATTATTTCTTTTCCAAAATATCATTATTATGCATCAAAAAGACTGTAAGACTTATCTTTTTTTATAATATATTTTTGATTAATATGGTTTTAAATGGGAATACAGTTATAGAAAGTTTAATCACTAATATAAACAGTCATTTCTGAAGTGGAATTGAAAAGGTTAAACTTTTCAAAGAACTCGAAATTAAAGAATGCAAATTCTACCAAAAAGAGAAACAAAAAAATTATTTTTACCACCGCCTAAAAGATTATATCAAATCAATAGATTTTTATGATGTTTTCCTGTGTATTATTTCAGTTCACTTGTTCATCAATCTTTCTATATGAAATTTATACGATAAGTAGCAAAGTAGTACATATTGGATTAATAAAAATTATTTTTCTCATTCGAGCTATTTTTGAAGTTTCTAACAATGACTTTGAAATTAAGGATTTTGTAATATCTTTTAATCCTACGCTTTTTTAGGATATTTCATCTAGTATGAACATTGACACAATAATAAAACAAATATCCTTGAATATTTTTGAGTATTTAGTAAAGAAAATTTAGGATACTACATTTTAAAGTTCTCTTCAATAAAATTACAGCATCATAAATATGTATATGCAATATTATTAAAAGCAACTTCAGGAGAAGAGAAATATAAAAGAAGTCGTCATTTTAACGATCAAAGCTTGGGCATAAAAACACTTAAAAAAACATAAAGTTCATGAAAAATGATTAAAAAAATAAACTGATTTATTTTAATTATTTAAATTTTTAAACTTTAATAATTTAAATCCTTAAATTACTGACTAATAAACCATAGCATTAAGCAGAAGGTATTTTATGTAAAAACCGATAATTTAATTAAAACTTAAATTAGTGATTTATTTAAAATCTGCCTTATTCATGATAGTTTAAAATAGATGTTTACAAAAAACTTTGTTTCAAAATAAATATAAGCAATATTTTAATCATATATTATCATTCAAATAAAATGGGAACTTATAAGAAAAAAACTTAAATCTTGACATTGTTAATCTAAATTCTCATTTGACGGATTCCATGTAAAATCATTTATTTATGTGAAAGACTTTGAATGAGTGATAATAAGTAAATTAGTGAAAGAGCTTCTTTAAAATGTTTTTATCTTCATATTTTAGGACTTAGTTTCTGAAGATCCAGACCAACGCAACTGGAAAGGAATAGGAATTGCCTTACTTGTCATAGCCACCGTTTGCTCACTTATTATTACTGCCATTGTTCTACTCACGCCAGGTAAGGGAGTTATAGTGATCATTGTTTTTACCTTTTCTGTATTAATGTAAAAAGGTTTAATACATAATTTATAAATTATTGATAAAGCTTATTATAAACTAAATTTTAAATGAAGAACAAAAATTCATTTTTGATAAGTTTTTGTGAAATTATCAAAAATTAATTTCTAATTTTCATTTAAAATTCCATCTATAATTAATTTTATTGTAGTATTATTTAAATATAATATATGTTGCTAAAAGATTATATAGTGACTAACAACAACCGATTAATAGTAAAATACTATAAATTTCTTAACATTTTGCAAATTTAAAGACTACATAAATTTTGGCAATACTTCTAATCCCCTAAAAATTTATTAAAAAAATATATAATAAAAACGTCCTAAGTAAGTGGAAATAAAAAAGAAAATCATTTGATGTACTAAAAGCTCGTTCTTTGAATGTGTAACTAATTAAATTTTTCTTTATTCTGAAATTGAAATAAATATTCAAATAGTTTCTTAAAAATAACTTACGCAATATTTTCTTACAAAAGAAAAAAGTTAATTGTCAACAAATCATTTATTTTAAGAGTAAGATTATAATTTTATTTATCAAAAAGAGCAGAAAATATCATCAGACAATTATATATAATTTGAAATTAATCATTCGTGTTTTTGACAACACATAAAATGCTCATTTGTAAAACATTTCATTTGACATTAAACTTCAGTTTTTAAAATGCCCTCAAGTTAAATGTTACAAAAGCAGCTAAAAAGTTACACTAAAATTTTAATCATGAAATAAAAACATGTAGTTTCCAAAGCGATTATGAAGTATAGAGCATACTTTCAAATAAGTACATTTTATTTGTTCAATTCCGCTTCTATAAAAAAACATTTAGAATTTTATAACATTTGTGAAACATTAGTATCAAATATGCTTAAATGGGAAATTAACAACAAGCCAAAGAAATAATTTCAATAATTGCACATTATTGAACAATAATTTTCCTGCTGAAATATAAATTTTAGTTATTAATATACAGTAAATAACTCCACCATTCTTACAAAATATTCTTGATGTACCTGAATGGGATGTGAGCCATTTAAATGAGTGTAACTAGTTATGATAGGACACGGCCAACAAAACTGTCATCTAAAGTGTTAAGATATTGTTTCTTAGTACATCAAAATACACCATATAGCAATTCTCCTTTCACTTATTGACAATGATCATCAATAGATGAAAGGAGAATTAATCGGAAAAGGTTTGTCAAAGCTAAAGTAGGCATTTCTTCCGAATGAACAATCGTGAGATGCAAAAATAAAGATAATAGTACCAACAAAGAGTATCATTTGACATGGCGGGGTTGACTATGTATTCGGAATCAAAGAAGACATTTCTCCTTAGATTTTCTTTAGCTCTGAACAACAGTGGTAGAATATATCTATGATAAAGACAATTGATAGTTTTGACATGAATTTCAGTTAATATTCTCCGTGAATACTATCCTTTTAGCGACGAAATGCTCGCAGAACTATTATACCGGTAGATATATCAGTATTTATGGTAAAAAATCCTCTTTGAAAGATTAGGGGTCTTTGAAATGTCCAGAACAACTTGCAGATGATTTGATTTCGTCTGAATCCTTATTCCTGTACTAAAGAATATTTTGCAAATATGAGGACAATAATCTGTCTCTTTTTATATATGTTACTTTTTCTTGCTGTTTTTCCTTCGTCAGAGGAATTAAAAAAACTAAAAACCATCATACAAATATTATTCATATGCTTATTCATGAATCTATTTCCATAAAAATTTTGATACATTCATGGATTCTCTTCTGTTTCCCTCTTAAAGGACATTAAAATTGTAGTGCATAGTATTCTTTGGGATAATCCCAATAAATTACAAAGCAAACAATACAAAATAAATACAAAGGATATTTATGCAGGAAGTTGAAACAAGTCCTCTTGTTTTAAATTAATCATCACACAACAAGTATTAAAGTGAATGATTATCTAATATATTACTTACGTCACTATCAATGAATGTGACACTGTGGACATATTTTTAATTATTTGATAATGAGGCAAATGAATACTGCAAATAAAATTTGAGAATACTTAATTAAAATTAGCTTATAAATATTGCATTAACTTTATTTGTCAGTGTGGTTTGCTTCAGAGAATGTTTTAACATATGTACTTCCATTACCTAGTAGGGTACCTTCAATTCCCCAAGTTCTATTTGAATTCCAGAGTTAACAGTTATTTAAGTATGTAATCCCTCTTGAAAAAATGTATAAGATGCGTACATAAAAGAGAGAATCTCCAGAGATAAATCTTTGAAGGCTATTATTCTAAAAACTAATTAAGAATTCTAACTGTGTTAGTGAATATTGTTAATTAAAATGAAAATTAATTTCTAAATTTCTGACAGTTAAAAGTGTGATTGAAATTCTGAAATTTACTTTACTATCCATTAGTGTATCAATCACATAAATAAAAGAAACTTAAGAAAAAGTATTTATTATAAAAAACGAAATTGAAAAAAGTTTCTGAAATTCTTTCTTGCAAAATATTCATCACATTTTAATCCGTAAAGAATGATCAAAAGTAAGTTTAAAATTCTCTTCCCCGTAATTGAATTTTCAAAATAAAGTGACTATTTCACTTTTTTCAAAAGTCATTACGATACTAAGTAACCATATCAATCGATTGCTACTTCTGAAATTGACAAAAGAAAACTTTTTTCTAAAACTTATTATACCTAAGATAAAAGCTTATTTTCATTACTTTTTAGAGTATTCAATGATTTTTTACGGAAAATTAATATCAATGAATAATTTATTAAATCAATATATTCTAAGCATGTTCAAATATTATATATAAAATAGATTCAACTTTTATTTTTTAAAGTGCCACTATGAAAAATGTCTTATCTCAAAAGAAATAATAACTTTGTTAATACTTTAGTCATAATTATAATTGTATATTTTAAATGTTACCAAAATTTCTAGTTTTTGTTGTTTTGATGTAACATATTAAAGAATTACGTTTTTTGAACAAACTCTAAATAGGAATGTGTTCGGAAGGTAGGCGCTTTTACCTAAATTAATGCCTAAAAAATGTATTTTAATTTGAATTGCATGGTGGAGTATTAAATCATATGATGCCAGTCCTAAAGATAAGAAGAACTTGCATTTAAGATAATAAAGTAAAAATAATATTATTATTATTTTCCATTTATGTTGTATGGAAATACAGAATTAAAATATACATAAATGTAAATAGCAACTTTATTCTTAAATTTAAGTTATTATATATTTTACTAATAAGTATTATACCTGAAATAAATGTTCATAGAAAACTTAAATTTTAGATCTTATATTTGTGTAACAATTTTTTCAAAATTTGAAATAGTTTGATTTTATTTATTAGGCAGTTTCTTATAAAAATAGCTAACATTTCTCAAAAAATACGTATAAACTGTTTTGACTAAAATCATTTAAATTTTTCTTACAATGAAATCGTAATCTAAATAATTTTTTGGTAGATAAAAATTAATGGAAAATTTTATTGGAAAAACTGAACTATTATGTTAAATTTCCCAAAAAGACTGCATTGAAGTTTACATAAATGCTTACAGATGTAAAGTAAATAAAAATGTTAGAATAATCTTATTTGGGTTCATTTAGATATAATTTTCTGATGAAATACGAAAAGCTCCATTGGAGAAAAATAATATATATCATTTGTCTGGAACAGATATGGAATCAATATTATTCTTTTATTGGAAATTAAGAGGTTATCGAACTTATCTGAATTTATAAGAAATGAAAATGTTGAATTGAATAAATATTAAAATATTAAAAATTCTTAATAAAGTTTTCATTCTCTGAAGGCTATTTCTTAAGTGTTTACAACATATTCTGTGATGCAAATGGAAAATTAACTTTCAAATAGAAAATATAATTGAAGAATAAAAGTGAAACATTAATTTTAATCTTGTTCATTACACATTTCAGTAATTTCACACCTATTTATTTTCTAACCTGTGATTTTATTAATGTAATTTCTCAAGGGAATTTTCAAACTCTGAAAAAAATTTTTTCAAAGGAAAATTATACTAGCTTTACAAGTTTTTCCTTTGTGAAACTTTTATTACACTGTTTACACTTATTATTACTCACTTACTTATTTACACTATTTACATAGTATTTGTTGAAAGCATCTAGCAAAATATTGAAATTCCATGATCATTTTAATTTATTCAGAAAGGAAAGAAAATGTATATCATCATGAATAATATGTAAGTTATTAATGTATGCTTATTTCACTTATTAGATTTATTTTTAACAAATTTATTTAATTTGATATTTTTAAATAAATTTGTATTTTCATTTATAATTTTAATGCAGTTTTAAATGCATATTTAATGTGGTATAATTAACTTACTTCCAAAGGGAATTTTGAAATTTTTCGCGAAAAAAATTCTTTTAGCGTAAAGCTTGGGCAGCTTTATAAGTATTTTTTGAAAGTCTTAATTCCACTGTTTGAACATCTTGCAAAAGCCCAAAAACATTTTTAATGTTCGTTTATGTTTTAAATTACTGAAATGTTTTAAATAAACAAATGTTTTGAACTGAAATTTATTTTCTTATATAAATTATCTTTTAACAGCCTTTTTAAAGAACCTTTAGAATTATTTAATAATTTTTTCACAAATAAATTATCTTAAATTCCTATTTATTATAGATGTCGCTATAAGCAATTAAAATTGCATTAAATGAATTTAAGAACTTCATTAAATTTAAATAAAAATTCACCATTGAAAACAAATTTTTTATAAAGTTAGATTTCTCATTAAAAATTATAAAATTCGTAGAATGAATATACGAAATTCTTTATATTAAAAATGAAATGGAAACTTAATTAGAAGAATCTTTGATCATAGTAAAAATACTTTAAAATCACTGATTTTACTTTTATAATTCATTAAAGTAATTGGTTATTTTCAAAGCTTTCTTTTCATAATTTATATTTATAAAAACTGAACTATTTATTTAAAACATATTAAATTCATAAATAATATATAAATTTATTTTTAAAAAAATATGCTCGACACAAAAAAATTATGCATTTGCTGCTTTATTTTGTAAATCGTATGGAAAATGAGTTTTAAGAATTGAAGGTATCAACCATGGTGATAAAACAAACAAATTGTATCACAAAACTGAAGTGATGAAAAGGCTATAAAAATATTATAAATTTTCCTATATTTTGATTTCTTGGTATAGACTACTATATTTTTTTCTGTTTTTATGGCAACCATAGGTAGCTATGGTTGCATATTATAAGTATTATAAGTATGGTATCATAATATAAGGCAACCATAGGTAACCTTATAATATGATATTTTATATATTTTTTTATATTTTTGAACACATGAAAATTTAACGGTGAATACGAAATGGGGCACATTTTATACTCGGGGGTAATTTTATATAATTTGAAGAGAAATTGTTTTTGTAATATATGTAAGAAGGAAAGTCAAGATATATTTAATCACGTGATTTGAAATCCACTGTTAAATTTCCATGTGTTCAAAAATATCAAAAAATATATAAAATATAATATTATAAGGAAATGTTTCTTATATGTTTAAAAACTTTTACTAAACTCTTCGAAGTGATTAATGCACTAGTGAAAACCATTTATTTTTGATATTTTGATGCAATTCTTAATTTATCAATTTTTTAATATCTATTATTGCTGTAGTACGTTATTCTGATTATTATTGATGACTGTGAACTTTAACAATGACAATAATGATAAAAGTAAGTAACCACAATCTGTCCATTATTATTCAAAATGTTTTTAAATAATTTTTGAAATACATTATGCATTAAATAAAGCACTCCCTTTAAAAAAATCTTCTTTACGCACTTGACAATAGAGAAATTGAATAAAAAAATTATGAAGTGATTGAGCATGAAGATACCCAATTCAAATAGCTTAGAAATATAATAACACTTTATTTTCATATCTACAACTAATATTTTATAGAGTTTCTAACGAATTCATATACACTGTTTACTTTCTTTGGCAATGTACAAATTCCACTTATCTCTTTTATTTTTTTCATTGAAAATTATAAGCAACCGTTTATTAAATATTTTATCTCAAAATGCTTATATCGAACAATAAAAGTCAAATATTTTTTTAATGTATTTAATAAAAGTTCTTTCAAAAATGAATTTTATACATTTGACTAATAATTAATATGAATCTCAAGTGTGTTATTATTCTACATTATCATATTTCCACTTTAATAAGTATAAAAATTAATCAAAAACCAATGGTTAAAACTTAAATGATATTTTATGTAAAATTTGAAGATATCTTCAATCAGAAATTATTGACTCAAATATCCTCACATATATTAAAATGTAGTATGAAAAATATTATTTTATGATAATAACATAAAAAAATTATTTTAAAAATTACTATAGTAGCATAAAAATTTATATATAAGAGTTTTATGGTATATTCACTCGATTGCTCAAAAAGTCAAAATATCTATTATTTATGTTTAAAGCTTTGACTATATTATGTATTTACAATAGCCAAAATTTCAAATGCAAAATGTTTATGGTACGAGCATAAAATTTTTTAAAGTAGTATGTAAAGAACATTTGCTTCAGAAGTATGGTCAATCACGGTTATTTTTCTGAAAATGGCAGTTTCCTTGTTCCCAATTTACGCGAATAGTAGATCACGTAACTTGCGAGCTGTGCTAATATTCATAATTATAAGAAACTACACAATTTCAAACTTGATTTCTTTAAGCTTAAGTACTAGAAATATAACATATCTAAAGATTTTTTAATCTGTTTTAGAGGCAAGATTTACAAATAAATCACTATTTTTCACTCTATCGGTTTTTCTGTTTTATTAATGACTAAGAAGGTAAAATATTGACTTATTTAAAATCTAGGCATTGCTTGGAATTAAAGATTCGAATAAGATTAATTTAGCATCTAATATTTTTCCATAATTTTCTAACACGTAATGCATAGTAATTTAAAATGCTTTCTAAATTTACTCAGGAATTTTAGTTTCTTGTTCTGATTGAAATTTGATTCACTTCAAATTTGGTTAGACATTCAATGATAAAAAAATAAAGAATATCAAAAATTTTTAAGACATCAGTCGCACAATGACATGTAAATATATTTTCATGGTGGTTGATATATCCGTTAACGATAATTTAACACAATTATATAAGCCAACTTCATCACTGTTAAAATTGCTTTCCTTATTTGCGTTTTGTTTGAGCATTTTAACTTATGCTCTAGTTACCAGAAATTAATGAGTTCGAATTCTTATTCAACGATCGCATTCACTAATTTTGGCTATAGCTTTTAAAATATGTCATAGTCACAATGTCCTCCTTGAGAAATGATACTTCCAGAGATGGCAGACCAAATCTGGTGCTCTTCTGCTTCGCCCCTGCATTCTAATTACGAAACCCCGCTCACTTAAGGGGTAACAAAGACAAAGCTACTGGGTGGTTCATTAAATAAGTTGCCATCGCTGTATTCAATCGTTGTGCTAAATATGAGAAAAAAATTCACACAAGTCAAATGTTCTAATGAATTTAAAGATTGTTACTCTGTCTGTTGTTAATCAATGAAAAAAAAGTGCCTAGTATTATTTATTACACGAAATATCCAAAGAGCTCTTAGCTATAGCCACATTTGCAAAGCATAGCATTTGTTTTTATGTCTAACTCAATACCAAATTAATATATCTAATGTAACCCATTTTATTTCAATTCTTAAAAACCATTCAATGAATATATTTTATCTTAAATACATATCTATAATTTAAGAGAAAAATGCAATAAAACATAATTTTGTTTAATTCTCTACTATAAAAGCTTTTTTCTGCCACCATAATTTTGATAAACTATTTGATATTTTTAAACGTGATAAACATAACTGCATAATGAATAAATTCAAGTATTGGTTATTTCAAAAATTTTAAATTTTTGATTAGGATTCTTTTTTAGTAAAACAAATTATCAAATATCTTAATATTGAAATATACTTTTTTGTTTATTTTTGCGAAATTTAGAATCCGAACTCTTTCTAATTAACCTGACAAAAATAATGTTTTCATTCAGAAAAGAATTGCGGGAAGCAAATAAAAATGCAAATAAGTGTAATGCTTAGTATCTATTCCAAATTTTCCACAATTTTTATGCAAAAGTAAGCAGTTTTAAAGTAGAAATATTTATGTCATACACACATTATGCTTTCTAACTATTTTCAGTTTTCCATATTCAATCTAACTTTTACCTTGCATTAATGTATATATAGTTTTAAATAAATGAATTATACATAGAAGTATATTACCTATTTTTTTCCTTTTTTCAGTTTTTCTTAATGAATCATTTTTAATATTTTTCTTATTTTACGGATAAAAATTTTCCAATTAAATTGAAAAATACTAAAACAAATTTCGAATAACTAATTAAGGAATAGCTTAGTTAACTATTTATTGATTTTATAATAGACTACAATGATAAATTGGCTTCATTGGGGGATTCAAGTCAGAAAGCTTTGCTTACGGTTCAATGCACAATTAGCTGTTTCCAAAAATGTCATCTAATTGCCTTAACATTAGTAATATTTGGGCAACCATGCGTAATTTACAGTACATTAATTCCCTGAAGTAAATTAGAGAAAAGCATAAAACCAAAATATAAAAAACTATTTTGGTCTAATGGTTTCAGAAAAGAGTATAATCAATAATTTTTGAAATAGTTTTATTTATATATGTACAATACATTATTCATTATTTAAAATTCTTTTCTTCTCTAAACACCTCTTATAAGCATAAAGAGATATATCACAAGATTTAATAATCTCTTAGATTACATTGATTTACTTCTAGAGTTTGCTAACATTTTAAATCCTATTAGTTACAAAATTTAATAAATGGAAATTAATGAATGAAAAAATAAATACTCATTAATCACTTTAGTTTCATTGATGAGTAATTAAATTACGGCAGTTTTTTTTAAATGAGTTCTATTTTCATAGTTTTTAAAAATAAAATAAGTTATGTGAATAAAATTTTTGATAACTTATTTATTTTTTTATTTAAAAAAAGATACCTTTTTAATTTCACTCTGTTTCCCAAGCATTATTCATTTGTATTATCATGTGAATTAATTCTAAAATAATTGAGAACGAATTTGTTTTCTATTTTATAGCAAAAGGAAAAATTCTACCCAATGATACTAATTTCTTAATTCAGTAACAGGAATCTTTAAGAATATACTAACACCTAATATTTTCTTCATTATTCTAATTATTATATTTATCATCAATTAAATTATTATGTGTATTAATTAAAGAAATGATGTATAAATTACATAAATAAAGATATAAAATATTGAATAATATAAATAAAATATAGAAAAATGAAAGAGTTTTCAAAATTGAACATATTTGCTAAAAGAGAATTAGAAAATTAAAAATAATAAAAATAAAATTATTTAATTACGTAATTTAAAAATTAGAACTGGAAAATCAAATGCATCTTGTTTTTATGGTTGGGGAAATACTGGAAAATGTTCTTAAAAAAACTACTATTTATTATAAAGTTTAAATTTCCTTGAAAAAAAATGAAGCCAAAAATTAATTGTTTCCAACTCATGTGGGGATAATGAAAGAATATGGTAGACTTCATAGCTTTTAGACCAATTAAGATTAAATATTTTGTATAGAATACTGTAATTAATAATTGGTAAAACACAATTTGAATTGATGCAAATTTATGTGTTTCTAAATAAAAATGATAAAAATTTACTATAAAATTCAGCGATATAATCTACCATTTATTAAATTGCTCATTCATATCTGTGATATTTTTGATTGTGCGCTTCCATAGGATTACCATTTTCAAGACATTTTCCATTGTCTGTAGACTTGGTGATCTTGCAGCCCCAATAAGTATATTAACTACATGGAGGAAGACCATGGATTTGCTAGTTGTATTGGACCTGAGATTATTTTGATGAAAATTGGCTGTGGATGATGTGTCGTGAAATGTAATGTTGCAGGATGGGATAAACAAATTGTTAAAGTTGTAAGCAGGGTGACTCGTAGTGATCGGATTTGTACGTGATCATCACTTGCCATCATCAAGTTAAAAATAACAATTCTATATTTCTGTAAAACTAAACTAACTAAAACAACTGCTTCTAGACTCCCGATTTAATATGCCAAATGCCGTCTACTTCAAAAGAGAGAGAAAGAATTAATCACTACCAGATTATAAGCAACCAGGATGATAGCTTACGAAAGCCTATATCGATACTTCAGGTTTATAAGATAGATGTCTTAAGGACTGATGCATATATATGTATGCTGAAAAAAATATACAAGTGTATGAGAAGGGACAATAGTATGATGAATAAGCATAAATGATGGTCTAAAGGCAATTTGGTCTTATTAAACAATCATCTTATTTTGCCTCGCACCAACGTCTTAAGTTTACAGATCAGTTCTTTTTAGCTATAATATCTATCACCTCTTAATTCCAATCGTGAATATATGGTTCAGGGGAAAGTACTGATCTATTTCTCCGTTTGCTTTACATGCTATAAGTATTCCAAACATTTGACTATCTGGAAGTTATCCAATATTTTCTGGAAGTATAAGATCTTCGACAATATCGTAATAGCAATATTTTTATAATTTCAGGATGCCATTTACTTATTCTCCATAAGAAATAGAAAAATCTTCATCAATTGTTATCGGTTTTATACAAGAGTGTGTCGAAGGAAAAAAGCACACTATGGATGGAATTACAATTCAATGGCTTTGAAAATTTATATTTTTTATACGGACAGTCAACGTATTTTTACAGTTGCTCTTTGTAATTTATTTACATTTATTTTTTTGCAAAACATTATACATAAATGTTAAATAAATGTCCTTAATCATTTCTTAAATTATCTAAAAGTTTTAAATTGATTCCAACTAAAACATTTTAATGAGCAACTTTTGTGATTAATCAAAAAGTAATTCTTGAAATATATTTATAATTGCCACAAATTTAGCTAATACTTTGTAGCAATATTATAATAAAATTGTTCCATAATACTAAATGCAAACTTAATAAAATGATATTCAAACAATCAACTATAGTGCTATATTTCAATTTTCAACAATTTCATGTTTATGATTTACAGCTTAAATTTAATGTAACATTAAAGTAGTTTTTAATAGTCCTTAGAAAATTATATTGTCATTAAATCATTTGTCATCTCAAAACGAGACTGATGGGGGGAAACTATTTAATAATTTTATGCAATCATATATTTCCAAAGAGGAATTTGTCATTAATAAGCCAGTAATTAATAATAAAATGTGTCTGTTATTTTATATATAGAAAATAATATACTTTTCACAACTACCATATATTAAATTAATTATTATGATAGTTTAAACAATATATGAGAGAAATATATAACAAAATAATATAAATAAAGAAAAAATATGTAGGGATTTGAAACATTAATTGCGTATTTATGTTATGCATAAGAAACTGCTAACAATTTAGTTAATTTACTAGTTAAACAAGAATAAATACGTTCAAATGGATTCATCAAGATACCTATGAAACTTTTATTAAATAAATACATAAAGCTAAATATATTTGTTAAAATTATGAAAATATCAAATATTAAATGAGTATTTTGAAATCATACTTCAAATGTATTCCTTATAAATTTAATATTATGAATTAATCTTCTTTTTAACTGTATTTAACCATCTATCGATATAATGTAATTAAATGTTATACAGTATAAACATTTTATATTTAGAGTATAGAAATTTTTGGTACTATAATAATTCTAATTTTTCTGAACACTTTTTTCACAGATTTGATTAGAAAGTTATTAAAATGAGTGCCAGTATGTTGAATGCAATAACTTCCTTTTGAAGTTAACTTCCTTTTCCTTTGAGAAGAATACGAATTTTCAAAGCAATTGTTTTATTATCTAAATTTCTAAATTCATGAAAAAACTTCATTTGGTAATTACTTTCTAACATTTAGTATTTGATATCGATTGACTTTTTCAGATTTTCAACATTCTTCTCTTAATTATATAGCTGTTAGATGACATTACTATGCCACATAAATGTTATTTCTAAATAGTCTACATTTCTTTGTTATTTTAAGAGCTTTTCTTGTATTTTGTTGCTAATTTTCATTTCAAATGAATAAAGATTTGAGCAAAACAATATTTTTCCAATATAAACTTTTTTT
>JAPDSC010051234.1:0-10547 GCA_026290005.1 Latrodectus geometricus | reverse complement strand
TGGAAAAAAATGTGATGGTAGTTTTATACATGATGAAAATATTTGGCATAGAAAGTTATTAATGTTAATTTTAAAAAGAGTTCAGTAGGGAATAAATTTTAAGTGAGAAACCATTCTGCAGGATAACATTGAGAAGCAAACCATTGAAGCATAACAAAACGAGAGTTCCGGTGTCGTTGAGTCGTGAAACTGGTTCTAAAAACGGCGCAAGTAGAAATGATTTTTTTAGCCCCCACCACCGGAAATACCAAATGCCTATTTAGTAAAACATGATATAGCATATTTACTAATCACAGAGAATATTTTAAAATTATTGGTTTAAAATAAACTTTATATAATTGTATGATTAATTTCATCGCTTTATTTCACCTTTAGCTAACAGAAAGCATAATTCAAAAGTCAGATTTTTTTTCAAAGTTAATAAAACGTAATTAGCTATAAGAGAAATGCCAGGTAGTAAAATATTTAAATATATTCAAAAGATTTCTAAAAAGAAAGCATAAATATGATATAAAAAAACTAAATAAATATATTTTGAACTAATTAATTTCACTAATAAATGAGTACATATAAAGCACTGAAGTACAATTTAATGCTGATTTCAGAAGAAAATATAAAAATAATCTTTAGATTCACAACATTAATAATTACGATTTTTTTTTGTGTTTGTGTTAAAAGTAAAATCTATATCCAGTGCTGAAATCGAAATTTTTCCCTTTATGCGTTTCTGTGACTAGATATGTAATGTTTCACATAATAAATGTTGGGAAATCTCTATTAGGTTAAATTCATATCTATGTAGATAAATAGTAATCACAGATTTAGAATAACATCTATAATATCATTTATTTATACAAGATACAGCAAGATTTTGTTGCTTCTTGATCACAACTGTCTTGAAAATTATTTTTAATACATTTAAAAATTATTTAATATTTTATTTAAAAAAAATCTACGTATATAAATATATCTATAGAATTCCTATCTTGATAAAAAAAAAGATGAACATTGGTACAATACTTAATATATAAACTCTTATCTTTACTACTTTAAACTTTATTACTTATATAAAATAAAGTGCTTTATATTATCTCTAGCCAAAGAACAAAACCAAAATCACACTCATTTTAAATTTGTGTATAAATTAAGGTTACATAGTTGATATTTTGACAACTATAACTTAAATATTCTCCGCGTATTCCTTTGAGGTCGAGAATATTTTCCTTTTAGATTATATTTCTATTTAATTGTTGTCGTGGAAATAAAATGTACAAAATTTTCTAACTATGAAATCTATTATTATCTATAAATATTAAATACATTATAATCAATGATTAATATGCCAGTGAACAATTTTTTGTAGATAATAGAATCAAATGTTACAAAAAAAAAATCCGGAAAGTTAAGTTTCTTTTAGTAAAGACCTGTTTTAGTACTTATTTTACTCTAGCATATATTCCTTCAGATTGTTTTTCTTGCACCTTGCTTCCCTGTACCTAGTCCTGATTCCGATAGATTGTATCCGCGGGATACAGAAATGTGTAAGAATTAACTCCAATTTTTCTACAATGGGGATATCAAATTGGGTACACTCCACCTCGAAGAGCAAGTTCCTAATCTTTATCCATAACTAGTTCTATGCGAAAACATTTGATATATTAATTTCTTAAAGAAGAGATTATGCTGAAGCACTTATATCATAACGAAAGCTCTTTTTAACTAAAATAAATTTTGAGAAAATAACGATAAAATTGTTGAAATGGAAAATATTTTAGAGAATAATAAATAACTACTTTGTCTGGTAAATACAAAATTGATATGCTTTATAAAAAAATAAATGTATGAGTTTAACTAAGTTCATAAAATCAAATTTTGTTTTCTTCCTACAAGTAACTTATTAGTTTAAACCATACGCTACAGTTAAAAATAAAAAAAAAAAAAAAAGATACATTACTGAACCTCGGAAATGGGGTATTCTTCGACTGTATATTTTTTATGTATGGTTTATAATTTCATATAATATTATGTTTGAAATTCTGGAGTTTAATTGACATAACGTCACTCAGGTTTGGAGCAGATTTTCATGATGATAGAGTATATAAATATTGAATCTAAAAACTTATGTTTCTTTTCTAGAGTATTATGAAAGTCAAATAGGTTTTACCAACTTACTTACTTATTAATAGTTAAAAATTTAGAAATATTTTAACTCCTGAGAAGCTGATAACTAATTCATAAAGGGAATTAGGTAATTCAAATACACTGTTAATGGAAAATAATTCAATTCATTTTTCATAATAGCTAAAATTATTCCTTTATTCTTTATATACGTAGCACGTAACTATAAGATTTTAAGATAAACACGAGATATTTTACTAAATGTTTGTATATTTGTATATATATATATATATATATATATATATATATATATATATATATATATAAAAGATTTCATGTATAATATTTTCTTAATAAATATCCTGTTTTTTAATTTATGGGTATTTTAATATCAAAAAGTTTATAATATTTATTCCGTGTTAATTTTCAAAACACCATAATGATGAATTTATATCTGTATCATTAATCTATATCTGTATCACATCATATATTTTATAAACTACCGGTGATTTTCTTTTCTTCTGACAAATAACATGCTTCGTCATTTTTACCCAATCAACTGACCAGTGCATTTCTACTACACGAATTCGCTAATGCAAAAAAATGCTGATTTGTAATATTCTCTAAATGTAAAAGTGTAGGAATTTAATTCATGTGCTCAATTGGTTCTTCCCAAGACTTTTTTATGTTAATTAAGTGTATTTAATTCTTTAATAATTTGAAATTATAAAAAGAATCTTATTCATATTTGATTCTGGGTGGTAACATCAGTTTGCTCAGATATTTACAAAGCGAGTTTTCTCCAACGACCAGGATATTGGTGCGTGGTTTTCTCTAATCCGCTATGAGCCGTATATCCTCTTTTCCCCTGACTATTTGAAAACATTGTCACCGTGATGATTGATTTACTATGGGAACGCGTCAATCGACATTTTTCACCCGAGACCAACAACATATGTTTGTTGTTAACTTAGTGAATGTTCTGCTCAAAATTTTTCATTAGTCTTAGTCATAATTTCTTAATCGCATTCAATAAAAAGTTATTTTTCTAATAATTTCAGAATTAGCTGCCTTGAAATTTAATATAATTCTAAATAATTTTTATATTTGAAACTTTAAAAACTACAAGAAAATACAATAGCAATCATTATACTAAATCTGCTAATATTTATAAATTTCCTTTGAATTATACATGACTGTTATAAGCATCTTTCTATTTACATTGTACTTATTCATAATGAAAAATATTTTTTCATATTTTATATTAAACTTGGTACAATGAATGTATGTAATTTCTTAGAAAAGTTGAAATCTAAGAAATATATATCATATGTTTAAAGAAAACTTAAAAATTATAGCATAATTTTAAAATAACTCGTTTATGTTAGTCAATACTGATAGATTTTAAATAATCTGGCTAAATTTAAGTTAATCCACGATTTAAATTGAGTATCAGGAAAATACAAAATATCCAAGTGCAAAGTGGGACTACAAACTACCAACTATAGCCCCAATCACTTTTCATTCAGCTACTATCTTTGCAAAAAATTTGGGAGAACCAAAGAAATATTACATAAAGTATTATATAAGATATTTTTAAGTGGATCATGAAACCATTTGCTTAGAGTAAGAAATATTAACCATATTTATACACCACAGTAAGCTATACTCAACTAATGTATCTTTTTTCAGAGATAGAGGCTGCAAATGATATATTTTTTAACCGAGACTTAAAAAATTTCAAAATAATTCATCACTTATTATTAATAAATACAAATACACATCATTTATTAATAAATGCAGAATAGAAATATTTGCTATAAACATTAAAGAATCTGATTAAGACCCTCTTACGAATAAATTTAGTTGTGTTAATTTTAACTAAAAATAACAAAATATCGATCACAGGATTGCCCCTATATTTTTAATAATACCACTGATAAAAATTTCCAGTCTTAAATGCTCAAGCAGTACAAAAAATTTATTAAACTTTTTACAAACATATCAAGTAAAGACATAAAAGGGGTTGAAGCTTTAACAGATTAATTGAAATTTTTCTTTCTAAAATCATCAGTTGTATCTCTGCAATTCAAATCATTTATAAGTATTAACGATAATATTGTACACATAAAGAAACAAGTGAAATAAACTTTCCCCATTTCTGTTTCTAAAAATGAGATATAGCTCTTGAAATGTAGTAAAGAAAATTTTTTAAAAAATTAACATATTTTTATCCATTTCAGAAATTCTTAAATTTCTGGTATTCATATTTTAAGTGGTTTTTTTAGAATATTCTATGCAAAATTCTAACTTGCTTAATATTGTAAAAAAAATATTGACTATAATTTTCACAATATTCTATAAATTTAGAATTTTTGCAATCTTATAAAATAATTTGATCGGGAAATTTTATTATCATGTTGTTTTTCATGGATCAATATCCATAGCTACTTGATTAAATATTTGAGCATTTTCTACTTAATCATTACTGTTTATATGTTATTTATTTATAAAGAAGTTAATAATTAGACAGTGAGAGAGAAAATATTAAAGAATGAGGTGTTAAATTATCAGGTTTAGTATAAGTCTTGGGAAGTTCTACTTCAAACAGATTCTCATATGCCTGAGAAAAAAAAAAAGGAAATGATTTCAAAAAGATAATTTTCTTTTCTTTTTTTTTTCATTTCAAAAAGATAATTTATCCCTCATGAGACTTACTGAATAATTAGGGGGTGTTTCTATTTAGTTTCGGATATGGGTGAAGAGGTACTATTTATTTATATATTAATATAAAAAACGCATTACTCTAGTCTTACAAACGATTCCTTACTTCATATATATTTTCAATAAAATTAAGCGTAAAATTATTATAGATTTAATTTGATGAATTAATCGTTTAATTTGTCTTCAGATGAGTTTAAAATTATGAAAAGTTTGTATATACGTTTTAATTCATTAAATTCTACATTCCTATAAATTTTTAAAGAAATGTTGGAATTCCAGAAAATCAGTTTATTAACTTTCAAATTGAATTGACGGGTTTTATCAAAAATATCTTTATAAGAAATAAAGTTTTCAATATTTATGAATAAATCTAAAAATTCAGTGCTATTGTTAGAAATGTTGGTTTTAATTAGAGAAAGCTCAATTCGATAAAGCTAATGAGGAAATTTTTAGTTTTATTTGAAAAAATTTTCAAATTGGAATCTTCATTCTCTGAAAATTATAATTGGTTTCCTTACAAATATATATATACAAATTAATAGATTTTATGTATAAGTAAATCCTACTTTTTTTTAATTTGTAGGTATTTCTACTTTACCAAAAAGTTTATAACATTTTGGTCAATTTTCAAAACACCTTCCTAATCAAAACATTTATCTATATTGCATCAAATATTTTATAAACCACTGTTGATTATTTTATTCTTCTGACAAATAACACACATCGTCTTCCATACCCGATCAGCTGGCCAGTGAATATCTATTACACGAATTTGCTTATGTAAATAATGCTGAATTGTATTTTCTAATTGTAAAAGTGAATGAATTAAATTCATCTGTAAAACGCTTATCTGGTTTTTTCCATACTTTTTTATGTTAATTAAATGTATTTATTTCTTTAAAAGTTTGAAGTTATCAGAAGAATCTCATTCATGTATATTTGATTTGTGGTGTAAACATCATTTCCTCACTTCATTACAAAGCGAACTTTCTCTAATCTCTATGATGAGTCACACATCCGTTTTTCCCCAAACCATTTTAAAGTATTAATGATTAATTTACTATGGGAACGTCAATCGACAGAATTTTCACCCAAGGGTTTGCAGTTAACTTCGTAAATGTTCTGCTCAGGCATTTTCGTTATTCCTTATTATAATTTCCTTATCGCACAATATATATAATTGTTTTTCTATGATATATAGTTGCTATGGTATATGATGCAAGTAAATTTGATAGCAATCTTTAATACATTATAAGTCTTAAGCAGTACTAATTCTATCAGTTCCTCATACGCATGAGAAAGGAAATCGTTTCAAGAAAGGCAATTCATCACTCATGAGACTTACTGTATAATTTAATTAGAGATGATTCCGTGTAGTTCCGGATATGATCGAAGGGATACTGATGATGGTATATATATCTGGAACATCCATCTGGAACATCCATTCAGGAACATTTACTTGTAGTCAAGAAGTGCTATATCTATTTGTATTATTTTCCGTACAGCATCATTATTGAATATTCTACGTTGAGTATTTATTCTTTTCTGTAAAGCAATGAGTCGACAACTTCGAAGTCAGGTAAGTGTGATTTTTATGGGTTATCTTTATATTATTTAATGTGGTTTTTTCCATCTTTAATAATTTATATATTTTCCTCAGGATTTTGAGATCCAGAAAAGTATCTTTAAATGTGGAGATCCAGTTAAAGCTCGTTGGAAGGACGGTAAATCTTACCCTGCTATTGTAAAAAGAATTACTGGGAACACAATAGAAGTGGAATTCACTGAAGATGGAGTTATTTGTAGTTTAAAATACCATCTAGGTAAGTAGATTTACATTGCAGAATTTTGTATTGATTTTTGGAAGATTTTTTAATAAGAGTATTTAAGTTTTAATCTAATTTAATAATAACGAGAACTATTGAATAATAAGTGTTTTCCTAATAACTAATGTTTTCAGGAATCATTATTATCATTTTTCTGATTTCCATTTTGAGTTAAATCCTGAATTCACCATACTTTGTGTTTATAAAACTCTTATTAATTTTAAGAATTTTAAGTAAAAAAAAGTGCTTACTATAGTTGTTAAATAAGAGCCAGTAATAATCATTTTTATAATTGAGCAAGAAAAGGTATTAATTTGTTTCCATTTATGTCCGAGTTCTTAATGAAATTGTAATTTATTTCTCTGAAAATTGTTAATTTATTTCCTCATGTATTTTAAATAATTATTATCAATTTCCTGATTTCCATTTTGAGTTAAATCATGAATTCACCATACTTTGTGTAAATGAAACTCTTATTACTTTTAAGAATTTTAAGTAAAAAAAAGTGCTTACTATAGTTGATAAATAAGAGCCAGTAATAATCATTTTTATAATTGAGCAAGAAAAGGTATTAATTGGTTTCCCTTTATGTCCGAGTTCTTAATGAAAATGTAATTCATTTCTCTGAAAATTGTTAATTTATTTCCTCATGTATTTTAAATAATTATTATCATTTTTCTGATTTCCATTTTGAGTTAAATCATGAATTCACCATACTTTGTGTCTATGAAACTCTTATTAATTTTAAGAATTTTAAGTAAAAAAAGTGCTATCTTTCTATCTATCTAAAGAAAAATCTTAAGAATCAAATAAGGTCTAACTGATGGATAACACAATTAAAATTTGCTTCATATCTCACCAGAAATATGTTCTTTCAACGAGTTGTATTTTGCAATAAAGTCTTTGATTTTTATTATATTTTTATAATTTTTTTATAATTAGGATATATGCATCCAAATGAGAGTATATATTTGACTTATGTGTATCAATATTTGATTAATATAATTATTTCTATATTTATAGGAGCCACATGAAATAATACTCAACTGACATGAAAGTTCATTTCATTATTTGAAGACCTAATGCAGCCGAAAATGAAAAACTTTTTCTTTCTATATTTGGTATTAATTAAAGAAAATTAGAGCCCATTTTATGTAGAAATATATTTACATGAATAAATGTATTTCTTATTTTATATAAAAATAAATGAACATATAAGATTTGTTAATGATATATGGATATCCTTAAATATTTGTAGTCAAATTTATTAAAACAGTTTTTCCAGTTTTTTACATTGAAAGATTTTGAACTTAACAGTTTTACGATAAATTTGATTTTATTCGTATCTACTATTTTTAAAATATTTGAAATTTTTACCTGTATAAAATACTTTATCTCAAATTTCAGTGTCATACATTTTTAATTAATGAATTCAATGCTATATCCATGTAGGTAAAATTCGCTTATTTAAAGAAAACTGTTGAAAATAATCACGTGACTTTTTTATGATTTAAATTATTATAAAAAAGAAATATTAAAGAAAAATAATGAAATTTTAATGATTACAATAAAAAGAAAGAAATGAAAATTTAACTACGTTAAATGCCATAGAATAAAAGGGACTAAGACATTTTTTTAAAGAAAATATTTTATTTTTGAACAATTCACATAATAAAGTATCTATATATGTTGATTACGTATATAACGTTAATAAATAAAAATTTTATAATTTTAAATAATAAGGAAGAAAATTAGTTAAGTAAATGCACTTTTTATGTAAATTTTAAATAATGACTCAAAGATTTTTGGGAAATATTTTAAACATTTGTAATTAATGTTAAAAAAAACTTCTTAAATGAATTCTGTTTTTATTTTAACATTACCCTGTATGCGATATTTTATGTGTGATTTTAATGTATAGCATAACTTATACAGTATTTTCATATTTATCTGTATTTTTTGGGATAATTCATTAAGCTTTTAAAATGTATAACTAATCAATAGTTGCTGTTAACGACATGTAAATGACTGTCTGTAATTAAAATCCTGTTTATTGAAAGCTCAAATTGGATGCTTAAAACTTTTTCAAAAATCATGTTTTAATAGTTAAATTTGCACTCTCGTTTAAAATTTTTGCAGTTTGCATATTACTTAAAAACAAAAACTGCTGTTTACATTTAGTATAGCAAAAATAAATATGTTAAATATTTACTTTTTATGAATAATATTTATAAACATTAATCTATCGACCATTTGATATTAAACTTACTGATATTTACATCCATATATTATTTTTATTAAATTTAAATTATATATATATATAAGAAAATGACAGATATATATATAAATATAAACTTAATTTTCACAATAAGAAATCACTATGTATATATTGAGAACACCCTACTCAACGTTGATAATATTTTAAAATATACACTTTTTTTAAATTCTCAAATTTATTCAAAATTGCGGCACTAAGGCTGGAAAAAAGGTTTCAGTTTTTGCCAAATATTTATATAGTTCTGGAATATATTATTAAATCTAAAGCTACTTCGATTATAGAGAATAATAGACTGGTGTTAGACTTTCTGTCAAATAATTTTTTTTATAATAATTTCCTTTGATTTCAACAATCTTTATACAAGTATACCCATTAAAAAATTAAATGATGTATTATATTTTCATTTTCATTAGGCTGTTGGTTCCCAGTTGGAATCCCGGTTTAGGCATCGACGTTTCCTTTCTCTCTATTTCCTTGTCCTTTCTTCTGAACTGATGGGTGAATGTGGTCCATCCTGTAAACGGGTTTGTCATGGTGTGAAGCGTGAGTAATGTTGATCACTTCCGTGACTTGGTTCACAGGTGCCGACCGGTTTATGCTACATCAGTAAGTTTCCGGACTCGTTATGGCTAAGGGTTGGACACCCAGTTCCCACCGTTAGAAATAAAAATATTAAGGATTACATAAATTTATGGAATATTAATTTTGATTACTGGAATAACTTAAGTAAACTTTGTATTTACAATAACTATATTTATAACGGTGAAAATATTTTTATTCAAAATTGCGGCACTAAGGCTGGAAAAAAGGTTTCAGTTTTTTCGAGTATACTTACAAATTAATTTTTTTTGATATTTTTCAAGTTTTATTTTTCGATATTATTTTGCGTTTATATATCCAGATGACTTTGTTCTTTTAATGATGCAAATTTTAGTGATATTTAAAATTCAATTTATCCAAAAGAGCTTTCGCTAATTAGAACCAATGTTTGTAACAGTAATACTGAATTTTTAGATTTATTCATTAATATTTTAAATTATACTATTTATGTAGATATTTTTGATAAAACCAGTTATTTTTCGATTTTAAAGATAATAAACTAATCTTCTGGAATTCCAACATTTCTATAAAATTAACAGGAAATGTAGTATTTAATGAATCAAAACGCATGTACAATATTTGCAAATAATCTTAAATTCACCAGAAACCAAATTAAATGATTAATTAATGAACTTAAATCTAATAATTTTCTAGCTAATTTTACTTTAAAATATGTGAGAAGTAGGGAATTGCTTGTAACATTGAAGTAATGCGTATTTCATATAACTACAGATAGGCCACCAAAGCATTGAAGTTCCCACAAGAATCTCGAAAACACCTTTCTCTTTAATTATACCATCTTAATTTATGACCTACTTTAACTTTTTTTAATTTAACTAATAATTTTTCAAACTACAATTTGCAACCTTATTTTTCTGAATTTAATGAATGGGGTTTGATTTGCTGACACCTATATATTTTTTTAATGTATTGCTTTGCTTACATTTTTAATTAATTGATTAGTGATTCTACTTATTTTATAAACGTTTCATTTAATGCAG
>JAPDSC010051224.1:0-11200 GCA_026290005.1 Latrodectus geometricus | reverse complement strand
AATCAAATACTATAAGAGATATCAACTTCATCTGAATCCTTAATATCATCTGTAATAGCGAATAACAAATCATAGCTTTCCAAAAGGACATCAAAGAAAATAATTAAAGCTGAAGCCATTTTGGTGCCAATAAAAATATTCTTTTTCATTTTTGAACGATTTAATGAACGCATTTATGGAAAAATGTCTGATGATTCCGCTTTCGCAAAAAAATCTGAAATTATCTGACAAAAAAGTTAAATATTTGATTAATCTTGGTTTGGCGGCGTATTTAAAAAATTTTGTTTCAAGATATCGGCATTTTATATTTTGTTTTACTTTACGACGAAACTGCAACAAAATAAACAAATATTAATATCTCGTATTGGTCTGACAAACAAGGAAGAAATGTCATTTGTTATTGTGAATTACACGTTTTAGAGCATACTGAAGCCAATATAAAAAATTTTATTAAAAATAATGGTTAAAACTTAACGCACACAGTTATCAATGAATGGACCAAAAGTTAATTTATCTGTTTTAAAGCAAATAGAATTCATTTGGGAACTTGTTACTTATACATAATCCATGGAACACTACGTAAGGAGATTCACAAAATTGTTGATGGTTTTGCTGTAGATATTCCAATTTTTCAAACTATCTTCTGGAAGAATAGATTACCATTTCTTTACAATTAAAAATTCTCGAAGAATATAAAACACAGCTTTCTTTGTCATGTTAGGAGCCGATGCTTTACTTAGGGGTCAGTTTGTGAGAGAATCATTGAGTAGTATGGTATTCAAAAGAACTATTTTATAGTCAAAGTTCCTAAAGAATCAAAATCTCCTCTTACTGATAGATATCTTCGAATTGTGAAACATTTGAAAGAAAAACTAAAACTCTGACATATCTTCATTTTATTTCGTATTTTTGTAAAAATTTTTAACCATGCTACTTGTAATGCAAAAAGACGAGTCCTTAAGTATATGTGATGTACAGTAAATTAAATTGTTCGCAGTATTATGTTTAAATTTTTAAATTCAGAAGAAATCAGTGTAAAAAATGGAGTAAAGTTGCTGCAAATTAATGTTTATTTAAGTAAAATTTGGTTAAATTCAAACAAGATTGAAATAAGTCATGGTGCAACAGCAGTACTGGAAGAACTTAAGGATAAAACAACTACAAAGTGCCAGAAATTACTAGATATCAACTACTAAATACTTAATATCTGCTTCAAAAACTTTTTTATAACAAATATGTTACTGAAAAATCTTCAGTATTTGTCTTCTTATAATTGGGGAAAAGAAGAATCCAAAAATTCATTTAGTAGACTAATTCAACGTATTTCTCATGTGAATAAAACTTCTTCAGGCATTGATAAGATGAATGAAGAATGGATTCTTTACATGTATGAAGTTGTGATTTGCTTGTAAAGGATTATGATAACGACTAAAATATCAACTAATATTGAAATGCTGTTTCCAATATAAAAGATGCTATGGGGTGTATAAAATATCTTACTCTTTCCAGAGTTGTTAAAGCATGTCTGCCATAATTGAATGTAAATTTACAGCCGGAAAAAGGTAGTTTTTACAAACAACTCTATTGTGACAAAGGATATAGTTTTTTTATCCGAATTATCAGTTCAATATTTACGTACTTGTCCTGATGTCATTCGAATATATGGCAATTCTGTTTCCTCCATTCCATTTACCGAAGAAATAATGCTTTGTGCTCAGAAGTCTTTTGCAGAATATGCATTATATATTGAAAAATTAAAAGATGTAACAAGTGAAGAAAGGTTGAGGAAGACATAAAAGCTACTTGTGAAAAAATTTTAAACAATCCCACTAGTTAGAAAAGATTAATGAACTTGAGAAAGAAAAGAATATTTTGCTTAATAATCATTGTGCAGCTCAAAAATTTATGCATGATGCAACCAAGAAAATAACATGTGCTATTACTGATAATAACATGAATGATGCTAAAGGTGGACAGATGATGCTTGTATGCTGCTAATGCTGAGACTGCATCTGTCAATGATAAACTAAAAAAGTGCAGTACTAAATCATAAGAATTAAATGCTAACACATCCAGTTCAAAATGAACATTATTTAATTCTGAATTTACTGTTATTTAAAGCAATTATCATAAAACTTATTAATTTTCAAAAAATGTTTAATACAATAAGTTTAATTTTTGTATCATTTTTCATATTGTTGTGTTACTAATAAAATTCTGAGATTTTTAATAATATTTTAAACTTTAATAATATTTTACTAATATTTTAAATTGTATATTGTGTGTATTTTCTAAAGTGTTGTATTCATAATACAAAAATAAATGTGTAATTATGTAAAAGTAATATTGGTTTCATTTAGTTATTGAAATATGTCCTAAAATTTCTTGAAAATGTTGCTTTGAAAAAAAATTTTACTAAATTTTTTTTCTAGATTCTATCGTATTGGCTAGAAAGTAATTTGGATTTTTAGTATGAAACTCAATTTTTTTCCCCTATACTAAGAATGAGCTTTACTCAGTCAAATGTTTTCCATTCTATTCCTTTCCATCATTCTGGTAACTTCATGTTGCCTCACTGAAAGGACCAGAATTTCTGATTCTTATCAGCAAAATACTCAAATAAGTGTAATTTTATGTTGCTATTTCTGAAATTTTTATCACTTAGAGTTGTAAACTTCGAAATTAATATTAATCCGATAGTGCAAAGTCGGTGCTACCATGGGTATGCGACATCACTTCTCAATAAAGCTCCAATAATTTGGTACATTTAGCTAAAAATGTGATGTCTTCCATTATCGGAATAGGGCAATTAATTCCTTTGCGATTTACCAATTCTGGACTTCATTTTGATTAATTCCTTCAATTTCACAATTTGTTGCTAGTAAACATCTGATTTGATCTTTTAAATACTTGAAAAAGCATCTTAAAATACATAACATATTTTTTATTTCATCAAATCAACAGCATGATTTTTTTTTTCTGACGCGCAATTGAATTTTTGATACAGTTTCTCCTAATCCATCATGCTTAAACCATGAACATTTTCAATGAACAATTACTGTAAACGAATTATTTTTCATCACCTTGATAATTAGTTTTAAAAAAAAGATGATTGCATTATATTTGCTATATGTATCACAAATAGGGATTTGTTGTGTTAGTGAAGTTTTGTTATTTAATGTGGAACCCAAATATCGGTCACTCAACAAATCCTTTAGGATTTTCAATGTTGTATGTGATATATTTAACGTTTTTACGTGATTCCGCATATTTATATAACCATTCAATTCATCTTGACTAGACATTATGAACTTTAGAAGTTGATCAGAACGTTGGTCATCTTTCAGTAAAAAAAGTCTTGTACAGCTTATTTTTCAAACTAAAACTAAAAGACTGAGTATCCGTAGTTGAATATGTTTAAATTTAGCACACCAATGGCCATTCTTCTCACAGATGAAATGACGATGAATATTGGTTAAGATTTAAACTTTACTAAAGGATTCAAAACTACAGAAATAGCCATTTCTTTTTTTAAATAAGAGCTATTGGAAGGAAATATTTAAATATAAATCTCTTTTTTATAATATTTAACTTTTCATTTACTCTTGTTTTATAAAAGAATAAAAAAACTAAAGCGACTTTTTATTTATTTGACTTACCTAAGTATAATCACAGAACTCATATTGTGAATAAAAAGTTCGCGGATATATGCATAAATCGAGCGATCAGATTCTTATTCTAAATCCATTTTCTTCCTATTTAACTTCTCACTTTAATACAGTTTTTTGTTCATGATGGCTAATTTGGTGAGAGCGTATAATTTAAAACAGATTTCTAAAGATTACAACCTAAATTAGAATTGAATTGCAACATGCTGATCAAAAAGCTAAAGCTACCATTGCTCACTACCAACTCAACCCAACTTATTTTGTATTTCTTAAATTTCTCGTAAAAAATACTCAATATTCAAAAATTTTAATTCCGAATAAATTATTGCAAAAATAATTTATTATTCCTTCACCACTTCTTGAAAAATTATGACATTTTAGTATATCTTGATATAATATCAAAATTATTCAACAAAATCTTCTCCATAAACAGGATATGGAGCTCGAAGAAGAGAAATTTTATTTATTCTGTTTGTGAGACACATGTTTAACCACTGAGACCTTTCAAGTGCGACGTAATGAAATGTGTATCATATTTCTCTTTATCTTCATATTTTTTATTTTATTTATTCTTAAGTGTGTGAGTAAAGTATTCAGTTTTGATGATTCATTTTAGCCATTGAATGCGAATTTCCTTATCTTCAGATAATTATATTTAAATATTTTTCTCGTGTATTTTTTTTTTTTCTATTTTTTTAAAATATGTAAAGTTTTTAGTGCTGTTTAAAACATGACTTTTAAACCTACTTTTGACTTAAAATGTCATTAACTGATTCATATTTACGTCCCTGGGAATAACCAATTATATTAATACGCACGAACGCGCACACACACCCCACGCATGTATATCCATGACGAAAGCATCATGATTGATGCAATGATTTGCCTTGTGGAATAAGGCATTTGTTGCAGAATACTCTGTAACTTTCGTTATGCGATTAATTTTTCTTAACTAAATCATTAATATTTGGGATATAATTATATAATCCTATATATAATTAGGATTCTAAATCTTTATTAATTTTTTCATAATTAAATACATACTTAGATAAGTATTCATAGTTCTCAATATCTGCTCTTTATATTGTTATTGAAAATAAAGAAATAATAAATGGGATTGGAATGAGAGGTATAAGTTCATAGATATAGTAGTCATAAAAATTAAGGATGCTGTTCAAAAAGGTTTAAAATCATTAGGATCTGTTTAAACTTTTGTTTAGACCTCCAATGCTCTTTTTGTATTTAAAAAAAAATGTGAGAAAAATAGTATGTGATAAATATACAGAAAATTATTTGATAATAAGCAATAATTAACTATCTACATAGCAACATTAAAAATTTTGCGTTTAAGCTGCGCATGTTCTCTAGTATGTAAACCCTTTATAAGTTAGAACTGCTGGTTTTTTGTACAAAAATCATATTTTTAATGCGAGAACTTATTTAATTGGGATCTTTGGATTATGAATTGCTTTTCAAAACATTTTGCAATCCTAATTAATCCAAGTAATGGGTGAACATACGAGTTCCTGAATGGATGGCTAGAACAATGATCGTTCAATTACAATTTGTGTTTTCGTAAGATTTTAATATGATAAATTTCTAGAATATGTGAATAGCCTTCAATTCTGAATAAGATTGTATTGTCGATTCTTAATAAGATTCTTAGAGTTTCGTGGACTAGGATCTAGTCAATGGCAGAAGGGTTAGTGCTTTTGTTTCGAGTTCATCATTTCAAGTGCACCAATTCTGATGTAGATGTTTGTTGTGGTTTGAATCCAGTGAAATTAGCCTTCCTGTGCAAAAAAAAAATAATAGCACAGACAAATGTTCATAGTTCATGTAAATGTTTTACAAACATTTTCATAAAAATGCCTTATTTTGTATCGAGAAAAATCTTTTATTGCTCTAAAATATCTTAATAAATTTTTTAAGTTTATTTAATTCCTGTGATTGATCGAATTCCTCTACTTGAAGAAATAATGCATTTCATCTTTGCTTATCAGATGTTTCAGACAGGATTGCTTTAAGAGGAATTTTATTGAAACAAGAAAAATTATTTATCACTATTTTTTGCAGCTCATTGGCTCAGCTCATTGGTTTAGTTTTTTTAGGTATTTTTTGCAGCTCATTAATTTTAACAATATTAATGAATGCGAATTTTTTGGGCCCTTACATTTTTTTACAGCATTCATGTAAAATGCCTAAAAAATTCAAAACTAGCGATAATAAAAGATAAAAATTGAAATCAATTTTCCTCAACAATGTAACCCATCTATTGTATAATCAAAATTATATTTATATGATTAAATTTAACATATACTTCTCAAAACAGTTAGGAGATAGTATCAACAACCCCTAGAATGCAAGGCTTGAACGCGTAAGCTATGAGTCATCCAAGGAAGATGTGTTGATATTTTCGCCGTCGGTGATGAATTGCAAAAGAAGTAAAATTTGCATGCGTGAAACCATCAAATGTCTAATTTTTTTTTAATAAATTAAATAAATATCACATTCAACAAACTTTAATTTTTTATTTTTTATTTTTTTTTAGAAAATAATTTTTGATGTTCAAAGAAACTTTTTCTATTAACTTAATGAATTATTTCGTTATTTAAAGATAGAAGAATTTTGCTTTACTTGATATTTATTTTTTTATTAGAAAAATAATAAAACTTATATAGAAATGATATTTTAAAGTTGTTTACCCCGTGTTATTTGTCACTAAAACAGTTCTTTGAATAATTTATAATTATATCAAATTGCATTTCCTCGAAGTTAAAACAAGTAAATTACACTAAATTTGACATACAGCTTTAACTTGGAATTTATTTTTCAATATTTATTGAAAAAAATAAGGCATGAAAAATGAGATTGTTTAACCCGTTAATAATTTTTATGAAATTTAATATTAGAATTTTAATATCATAATTAGATCAAATTGCATATTCTCGAACTTAAATAAAGTAAATAACACTAATAATAGAACACTACTTTAAATGAAAAAAGTACCTTATTTATAAAATTTTAAAAATATGAACATTTATTACACATTGAATATTCATTGTTATACAATTAAATGCAAGTCAAGAATATGCATGAGGAAATGATTTATTTAAAAGCAAATTTTATGTTATAATAACTATGAGCAGTAACACAAAAAATATAAGAATTAGTAATCAAAGTATAATTAGCATGAAAATATTGAAAAAAGTGAAGTAGAGAAAATAATACTTTGTGAAAAACAACGGTGCTGTTTTTCCTTTAAATTAAGTAATTGAATTTGTTCTTTTAAAAAAATATATATCTTTGTCACTTTTTATTTCATCTAAATAAGTTTCTAATGAATTAATTAATATATACAGGTAAAACAGTTATTGTAAGTAATAAAGTTAAAAGATTGTAAATAATTCAATATATTGGATATTTAACTTAATTTGATGAATTTTAGTAGCTTAATACAATTGCAAATATTTAGTTCAATTCTGTTTGAGGATATTCTTTTAAGATTACGTGCAACTGCAGACAATGCTGTAAGAGGGAGTTTTTAAATTCAGTGTAAGCAAATATTGTACAGTCTGATTTTGTAATAATTGTCCAATAGGAAGAAATTGTAACAATTTTTAGGGAATTTAGAAATCCCTCATAAGAATTAAAACCTTATTTTTATCTTCACTGGCTTTACTTTCTTCACCTAATTTGATACCAAGCTAAAGCTGCTCATTCTCTATTTTTTTTTTTTTTTTTTTTTTTTTTTTTTTTGTTTCAGGTGATTCTATTTCTTGCTTATTTACGCAAAAAGTATAAAGGACAACCAGTAAATATGGGTATTGTAGCATTCTTTTTCAATTTTGGATAGCACAATGGATCAGAAATTTTTTTCCCCAGTGCGGGTCTTATACACACGTATGCTTCTCTTTCTATATCATCCTCCTGAAAGTGTAAATCTCAAACTTAAAACAAAATTTGATGTTTTGAAAATGAAGGAGGAGGTAACTGTGGATGGCATTTATGGCCTCGATACTGTAACAGCCAATTATGTAAAATTTGGATTTAGTCGATTCAGTTCAACTATATTTCATATTAAAAATGCACCTCACATTTAAATAGGCCCTCGTTAAAAATTTTAATAAGATCACTGAAATGATCACAATTGATCAATCGCACTATAACATATCTAAAGAACGAACATAAAGCAATTTTAAACTGTTTAAACAAAGAGAATCCTAACCACACGTATTAAATGAAGTCTTGAAATAATATGTTGTTTCATGACTTCAACTTGCAACGAGAATAGAACGAGTTCCAACGACAATAGAATTATCATTCAATTACTATTTAACATTGCTTACTTTTACATAAGTTTGAATTTTGGTTTTCAGCATTAATCGATTTACGGAATAAAAACTTTTGCTTTAAAAATTATGTTCTAAGCAAAAATTAAAAATATATATATTTTCTGATTTCTTAGATATTTCACTCCTTTTCTTAAAATTTTATTGTAATTAAGAAATTGATACAACATAATAGAACAATTAAAAACTTTATGAAAGATCAGCGTATGAGAAAAATATTTGATGGTTTAGTATTCTTCTAAATCTTTGTGTGCGGATCATTTCTTTATTTTAAATATTTGTATCAGTAACAATAGTATCGATAAACGAACAATATTTAATTATAACCAAAGATGCTTAACATAACTTCGTACAAAAAGAAGTAATTAGATTAATCAGTGAAAACAGAATCAAAACAAAAAATCCTTGATTCTATCATCAACGCTATATTCAAGAACCTTTACTAAATCAATATCTGGGTTGAACAAGCAACTTAATAGATAAAGAAAGATAATGCGTATATATTTCTGATGTTGTTAGGATATATCAAGCAAAGAGAGTTATAAACTTCTCTTTAATAAACTTAACATTTTCTTTCTATGATTGCATACGAAATTTTAATTTTCATTTATTATGCAAGAATTTTTTTAAACAATTATAAGAAATTTTAAAGAACTTAATATAGTACTTCAAAAAAATAAATAAATAAATGAAGCAATTTTCAAATTTAGTTGCCAACTGTTCGCTACATATTCGTTTTAAATTTGACGAAAATTGTAACTATTATTGACGAAATTTTAATTCTTTATGAAAGACATTCTATGCGACGATTATAATATAAGAGCTATGCGATATTAATATTATAAAATATGTGTAGTGTCTTAATACTAAAAATATGGTTTATAATATTCAAAAGCATAGAAATATATTAAATCTAACAAAGATGAAATAATATTTATGCTTCCCAAAAATCAAATTTTAAACAGTCACGTTACACCTGTAAGTTCACAAACTGTGTGCAATATTTTATTAAATACCTATTTTAATTGCTGCAAAAATTAGAAAATAACGAGAAGTATAATTGAACAATGGAGAAAATAATCTACGTGAATCTGAACGTACCTCATATTTAAGAAATAATAATCAAACTATTTCAACAATGCTCATTAAACTAAAAGGGTCATATCAATTAAATAAACAATTGGCCAATATTTGACAAAAGAATTGTTCAAAATATTTAAGTTTAAGAACTGATTTTGAAAACAGGATTAAGAAATCAATTGCGAATATGGAGAAGTGGAAATATAAGAAAAATCGATCACAGATTTTAATTATGAAACAGCGTATTTAATGTTAAACAGTCCTTGTATGATTGTAATTTAATCAGGAAATGGTTATTTTTCTCTCATGAGCAAGAAAATCGGAATAGGTGAAAGACTCTATTTAAAAGATATAACAATTTCAGGAAATTTTTAAAGCAATACCACTGATGTTTGTAAAATCTGAATTTCCAATATTAATAACAAAAGAAAATTTAAATTAAAGGCGAGTATTTACGAATAATTATTTTTCTATATAATCGTCTGTCCTGATATTCACAGTGTATAGGCCCTGTATGTCATTTACAGTTATTTGATAAAACATATTTGATCTCATAAAAATTTCAACCACAGAATGATGATAAGATGACAATAAGAAAACCAGTAAACCTGACCGCCGGCAAGAAAGGAGGAATTGGTCAAAGACACAATGTGGAAAAAAAGACAACTATTTCGGAATTTTTAAGACTATATTGCTAAAGTTTTTAAAATTGAATATTCTATAATTGAATAAAATATTGAAAGCTATTATAAAATACCCACAGAATGATATTCCATAATGTTGAGAAGTGATGCTAGATATTAAGCCATATTCCAACGAAACAAACAACTACTTAATGATTAATAAAAATTAAAATTTCAATTTATTTAGCGAATTTTCACCTGATTCTAATTAAAAAAATTATTTTTCTAAAATTTCCAAATGTTTTTACTGTTTTTCACATATGCATCTATTTATTGTTTTGATTAAATATTACACTGGATAATTATAAATATTGCTAAGATTTTTTTTTTCACCAACAATTAAATAACAGGAAATAATAACGGCATTTTGGTGGTTAGGTTTTTAAATTTATAATTATTGTATAAATTTTTATTCTAAAGTTTTATACAAAGCTTATATTCAAACAATATTGATAATCTAATAAAAGATTCAAACTGGTTTTGTTAGACTTTTGTTTTATTGACTAACCATCTAAAATATCAACATTTCATTGCAATAAGATTCACTTGATAAAATTATTCATAGTATACAGAAAATACTTTAAATATTTATAAATAATTCTTAGTGATGAATGAATTATATTGCTGGAAAAGTGTTTATTGGAGATGCTGATAAGTTTAACTACACAGTAAAATTTTAACATTTCGATGTATTGCAGAATATCTTATAAATTTAAGCATATTTTTCATATGAAGTTTAATGTGACCGAGATTTGGTGTGATTTTGTTTATCACTCAATGGTCATTTTCTGCTCACAAGAGCTAATTAATACGACCGAGATCAATAATTTAAGATATATTGAAAATAATCATAAACTACACCCACGCTAGGAGCTCATGAATTGCTGAATTGAATATTACACAAATATGTTATGTAAATAGTGGATGATGCAGTAACAAGAATATGATGGTAAGGGGCATTATTTGAGAAACATTAGGCTCTCTTCTTTGTAACGTGCACTTTGTTGATTGAAATTTTCCATAAGCCTCTCTGTTCGCAGACGATGTAACAAAGAAAATGAATTATATCTGCAGAAGAAAAGACTAGTAAATTTACTAACATATAAAATAAATACGTTTGAGTAATTTTATAAATATATAGCAGTATCATAATAAAATTACCATTTCTAAGATTACAAATTTATTGTAATTCAAATTTGAGTTTATCGCACGACAGCTGAATATTGAATTAATAATGATAGTCTGGAATGAAATCGTTAATACAGTCAGGGAAATTCTTCAATCATAGTTGGAAAAAGAAGAAACACAATCAATAACCATACTTTTTATATGGAATTCAAAGTCATACTGCATGTATAGTTAAGCGAAACAACTACACCTAAGTCTGTTTTTACACGGTAGATTGGTTCCAGAAGAA